>JAPDDN010000581.1:0-80339 GCA_027422405.1 Ptychobarbus kaznakovi
AGGTTCGTCAACAAACACACACACACCACACACACAACACACACACACACAGGGTCGTCAACAAACACACACACACACACAACAGGGTCGTCACAAACACACACACACACAGGGTCGTCAACAACACACACACAGGGTCGTCAACAACACACACACACACACACAGGTCGTCAAAAAATAAACACACACACACACACACACACACAGGGTCGTCAACAACACACACACATACACACACACAGGGTCGCTCACAACACACACACACACACACAACACCACAGGGTCGTCAACAACACACACACACACAGGGTCGTCAACAACAACACACAACACACACACAGGGTCGTACAACAACACACTCACTACACACACACACACAGGGTCGTTCAACATACTCACACCACAGGGTCAACACTCACACAGGGTAGTAATCTCACACAAACACAACACAGGGTCGTAACAACACACACACACACAGGGGTCGTCAACAACACACACACACACACACACACACAAACACACACGTCAACAACTCACACACACACACACTGTCATCAACAACACACACACACAGCGGTCAACAACACACACACGTCAACAACACACACGTCAGCAACACACACACACGCGCGCGCACACACGCAGGCAGCACGGGTTAAACGCGCAGAACGCTACTGTAATACACGTATAGAGGTTAGCGGGTTTAACTAAGTGAATACAACTACACACAAACTAGTTTCGCGATTTCTAACCTAAACAAAAATAACGTTAACATATGGTAATATCTAGTTATATTTTATGTGGCAATACTCTGGTGCGTTTTGTATAAAACCGGCGCGGACTAAGCACGGCTTTTCAGTCACCCATTTAACTTAAGCTCAACACTGTAAACCTAAAATGTTCACTCAAATATATTCTAGATCTACTAAAATCATAGGATGTTAAATCAGTGCTGCCATACACTTACAAATAAGCGCGATGTTGTGAGATTTTGAATACAATCTTGAGGATTTTTATTTCGTACCTACCATTTTGTTTGCTGGTTTCGCGCAAAGAGTTGTGATCACGATATCGCGATTATTTCAACGCTGGACGCGCGAATTTCACAGGAACAAGTTCCGTCAAGATGAAAACGTCCGGTGGGGCCAAAACAATATTAAAACCAATGATGTTTAAAAATATAAAGTGCACTTAAAGCTGTTTAGTACACTGTATTATACATTCCAAAGTTTTACTCTTTTTAAAAACAGATTTCGTTTCAGTATTTACAGCGTGGCACGCATTTCCGCGGGATTGCTGACAGCGGGACTGTGATACTGATGGGATGTGTAGTTTTTGTGGACTAACAGACGCCATGGCGGAGGCGCTTATGACCGCGGCGGAGCTCTCGAAGCCAGGTTTTGGGCCGAAAATGGTGACCAGGGGTCGCGGTTCAGCTCATTTTCGCTTCATTCACGCGTTAGATCAGACGCTGAAGCCGAATGACCAGCGTCAGAGGAGACGAGCAGACTAGCAGTGCTGTAAAAATATGTTTCATGTTTTAAGACTAAAGAAAACAAGCTAGATATAGTCACCAGCATCTAAATGCTTTTATAGAAAATAAATTAAACAATGCTGCTTCTGTTGTCTGCAGGTGCGGCGCCAGCGAATTTTGAAGGCAGGTGCTCTGAGGGCAGAGCCGGCGCCAGCGCAGCACTGATGGGGGGCGGCCGAGGTAACGAAAGGGGGCGATGACGTAGCGCAAAGTAAAAATAAATAAATAAATAAAAACATATGTGGCCCATTCACGTATTTGTCGGACCATAAACAAGCCTGCCCGCGCTACTACTACAACTATTAGAATACTGGGTTCACACACAGATAGTGTTTTGGTCGCGAGACAGGTCAGTGGAAGAGGGTTTTTTTTTTTTAGTGCAGTGTTTTAGAATGATGTATTAAGCGTGGAGAAGCTGCTATAAAAGACGAGAGCGCAGCATTCAGATTCAAAGACATCCGTAGCGCATTTACTTTGAAATACAATGGAAAATACCGCAGTGGAATGAAAAATGCGTTCTGAGTGAATGACCCTACTAAAGGAAATACAGATGGCAGAGTATAATAAAACAAAATCACATCAAATTCGAAAATCTGACATGTTTTAGGGCAGCAGTTTTACCACAAATACGGGCCGCTGCTGGCCAAATGGGTGCCCTAAGCAGAATTGTATTGTTGTGCCCCCTCCCAAAATATTATGGAAGTAAAAAAAAAACTATAGGGGTCAAAATAGACATATAATAAAATATAAAAGTAAACAAATAAATAAATTGTAATTAAATTGAATTATTTACAAATTACAATTACAGTTACCACCTATGGCTATGATTTTAAGTCAAAGCATTCAGAAATCACACAAAAGAAAATTAAGCAGCTTTACTACGATAAAACCATGGTTAATTTTTGTAAGGGTTGTGATGTTCACATGTTTTTCTTGAAGAAATTATAGGGGCTGTAGCATTTCTATTGCAAAAGGTGGCCAAAAATAAAAGATTAAGTGGATATTTTAATTAAATATTTGGTCGATATTTAAGGACTTGATCGTCCTGTAACTGTAACAGCAGCAATTACCAGGCCTTGGTGCCCTTTGCAGGCATTTGTAATAATATGTAGCCTAATGTACATAAATTGTATATTTTGTATTACTTTATGTATTTTAACAGTGTTATGCAATGAAACCATATGATTATAAGTAATTAACCGATCATTATTGCCTCATTGTTTTATATAATGTTTTATAAGTCATTTTAAGGCTATTGTTTGCTTAGGTCTGTTTTTATAACCACAAAAAAAAAAAAACATCTCAATATTTATTTGTAAATTTTTTTTTGAAGTAACAAAACCACGGTTAATTGTGGTTACCATGGCTACAAGAACATGGAAACTCAAAGAGAATATTAAGGCAGATGCTGATGGTGAAATTATTAGACATTATTAACGTCAACAGCCAAAAAGTTTCACAGGATTATGAACGTACATGAAAATGATGCACGGGCTTCATCTTGGGCTTTTTCCTTTTTCCTTTCTGGGCCCTGGACTGCTGATGGTTTTTCCGGGCATAGTTTTCGATCATTTTTGATAATTTGCATTCAGCCGCAATATGACGTGAGGGCGGGCGCGAGCGCAGATGCGGGAAGGGGCGTCACATGTGCTTCGCTACTGCGTTCATTTTTTATCATTATATATAGGCTATCTGTTCATGTTTTATTTTTATTTATGTATATGTATATATTAATATAGAACGATTTATATAAAATAAAAAATAAAAAATATTTTTTGAGCAACTGGGATTGTGCCCCCCTGGGAGTTGGTGCCCTATGCAAACTGCATACTCTGCTTATAGGGAGCGGCGGTACACCACCACAACCACCAGAAATACTCAATTGTGTCTGTTTTACAATGAAACACAAGCTTATTGTGACCGATTCCCTGACATAACACATATTGCGGCCCATTTAACAGATGCATCATTTTAAGGTTTAACAAATTGAACTGCATCAAACAATACAGCAAAATAATCAACTAACTACGATAATCTAGCCCTCTATTAAACATTCAAAAATTATTTTATCATACCTTTAGCTTAGTCAGTAGTGCTGCATAATGCTGCGTTTAGTTGAACCGCTTGCTCGGGAAGTTTGTGTGTCAGATGTAATAATAAAATGCGACTTTGTGAAACAGACTGTCCTAAATTTTTCTATAGTAGCATCATATTAATGCTAGAAAGCCTATTCGTTTGGCAACTGTGTTTTTTAAATAAACCATTATATTTCAGAATAAAATCTATTTTCACACTCATCTTGAGTGAGGGGGCGGGATAGTCCGAGTGAGGGGGTCGAGCCCTCACGCCCCCCCGTGGCGCCGGCCCTGGCTGTGGGGGTGCTAGATCACTGACCAGGGGAGCTGCGCAATTTTATATATATATATATATATGTTAATGTCGCAAACTTGGAAATATTTCTGTTTTAAACCGTGAAGGCGAGCCAATGGATATTACATCAGCAACGTGAAAATTTTGCGCAAGAGGTATGCCGGTGAACGTCTTAATCTCAGTAAATTAGAGAAAGTGAAAGTAAAAACGGAATAACGGAGTAATGACGAAGCTTTCGGCATTTGACGCCGCATATTCTCTCAGAGACGAATCTACTTCAACATATACTGATAACGGTATACCTAGCTGTTTTAATTTATTCCCTTAATATTTCTCGTGGCCTGTACATAGTGAAAAAAAGAGAAGAAACGCAGCTATTTCGTGTTAAACAGGTTGTTTTTTTTAAAGTCGGTGCTTAAAATAGGCTAAAGCTTATTATTTCGTTGATTTTTATTGATGACTGCAGTGTTAATAATAGGTCTATAATTCATTGTATAATTATAGACCTGTTTTAACATTTTATTTGAGGAGTAAAAAGCCAATCTTTTGTTATCTATGTATCTATCTATATCTATCTATCTATCATATCTATCTATTATCTATCTATCTATCTATCTACACACACACACATTATTAATCGGTCTACTATCAATAAATATGAGCAAAACTTGGCTACTCAATTTTTAATATTAAATTATTTTATTAATCACAATTTAAGAGATTTTATTTTATTAAATTAAACAAGCACAATATTCAGCATTCAATCAAATATTCTTGAAGATTTTGCATATTGACATTCATTGAACAACATTTCAGAATTTCAGTCAAGGGCAATATCAAAATGCACCCATAGCACTGTGGAAATATCAGTATTCAAAAAAGCTTTGACAACGATCACTTACTATTTACAATCTCAAACTAGGACAATGCGACGGTTGTTGTGGTTGACGGCAAAAGCATCAATGATGCGCTGAACTTCCAAAGCCTTCGCTCTTCTTGTATTGATGGCCAAGAGTGCCAAGTCGCTGTTGCGGGCATCCCCACAGTTGCTTCTCAGATATGTTTTCAAGCGTCGGAGACAAGAGGAAGATCTCTCACATGACACAGATGTCACAGGAAGTGTCAGGGATATCAAGATGAGTTTGTGCAAGTCCATAAACGCATCTTTATATGGTTCCATAAGTAACAGCAATTCAGAAGTGTTTTTAATCGAGTGTCCTTGATTTGTTTTTCTTTCAAGCAGACGCCGGACTTGGTGCATCTCTGCATTAAAATTTTCTTCAGTGATACCGTAAAACTGTGCCATGGGCAATAGACACTACTTGTCTAAGAATGACTTGTGTTGTGGGCTGAGGGCTGAGACCCCGTCAACACATCGTCGGCATCTTTAGAGAAGCGTCTCGTCAATTCACTGACCAGCCTGTCAACAACTTGATAAAAGCAGTCGGTGCGCAGATCATCATTAGAGCTGTGAGCGCGGTTTATAGGAGCCTCGATGATAAAGTCATTCAGTCGCTGGCTTTGTCGGGCATCTCTCCTTTGTGGTGGTGTGCTCCCCGATGCTAGGCCAACCTTGCCACACAGTTCATTTGCACGGTTTTGTATGTCGCTCCAGTATTCCTCTGAACGTTTTTCGGATAGTGCTGTGACGACAGATTGGATCAGATCATTTGCTGATGAAATGTCCAGATTGGGTGACTGGAGCTGGTCTGAAGCAAATTTGGTGACCCGGAAAATGTCCTCAAATAAAACGAGATGCAAAACAAACTGTTGGTCGATAAGCCCCTGCATTGCCCTTGCATCTGTTTTTCGCCTCGCATTCGTTTGTACCTGAATATCCTGCAAAGTGGCCAGAATGGCACGGAGTGATTTTTTAATTGCCCACAACGCAGAGTGCTGACATGCCCAACGTGTTTCACTAAGTTTCTTCAACTCGACTGGTTGTTCAGAAGGTTCAAGCTCCTTTTGTTTTTTCTTGAAAAGGTCATGGACCACTGACCCAGAAAAAAAATTGTAGAGCATTTGCACAATCTCGAAAAACTCAGCAGCAGGCTGGATATTTCGTACACAGTCCACTAGAGTAAGATTAAGTCTATGTGCATGACAGTGCACATATAATGCGTGAGGCACCTCTTTTCTGAACTTTTCCTGCACCCCATTGTTACACCCCGACATCACCGCCGCTCCATCGTAGCATTGCCCGATGCAGGCGCTGACATCAATGTTGCATTGACTGAGAGTTCTTTTAATACACTGTAGAAGTGAATCCGCATTCAATCCATCAGCTGGCGTAAAGTTTAAAAACTCTTCCATAATATTCCCGGCATGTAGGTAGCGAACTACTACCGAAATTTGTTATTTTTACTGATGTCTTTACTCTCGTCTACTATTAACGCAAAATAACCAGCATCCCTTAGTTCATCGCTAATCTGCTTCCTTACCATATCAGCCATAATAGCGATTATCTCATTTTGCACTTCGTGGTGAGTATATTTTGCATTTGACGGATTGTCAGCTATCTTTTTAGCAACAGTTTGGTCAAACATGCTGATGACATTGAGGAATTCGACAAAGTTTCCCCTGTTCGCTGATTGATCATCCTCTCTGTGACCACGCTGAGCGATGCCCTGACATGCCGTGTAGCGCAAACTCTCCACCACAGCCTTCATATAATGCCGATTTTCTTCAACCACTTTAGAATGTCCCTTATCAATAATGTTCAGTATTTTCGAGCCATCTTGCATTCTCTGTTTAAATTCACACCATGCCTCCACATAAAATTTGTGTGCAGCACTAATATTGTGTGCTTTAAAACTCTGCTGTGCTTTACGCCAGTTCTGGAATCCAGAAATTGTGAAGGTTGGCTCTAGACGAGAGGCAGTTTTAACATTACGTGACATGACATCTGACGCACGGACGCCATGACATCTGACGCACAGACGCCATGACACATGCCAAACCTGTGACATCTGACGCACCACATGCCAAACATTTGGCATCTGACGCACCACATGCCAAACATTTGGCATCTGACGCACAGACGCCATGACACATGCCAAACCTGTGACATAAACTGTGACAATGTCGCGCTGCGTGTCGCGCACCTTCGGTAGTGACTGACACCTGCCCCTAGGTGCTGCTGCATAATGCAGATTACGTGACACAAGCATGTCAGAACGATATTGATTTAATTAACAGTATGTTGCGGTCAAGTATACGATTTATTGCATCGCGAAATTCATTTGTACAACAAATATTCCTCTGTTAAGATTAAAATGTGTCTAATGTCCCTTAATGTGTATTTTGTCATTGTAAGTTTATTTCCAGTAGCCTGCTTTGTACAAGAGCCATACATTCAAATACGTAAATAGGCTTTTTTTTCTGACACTTGCCTATCCGAAATTACATAAAAAATATAATCTGTCACGAGAAAACTCCACAAGCCATAAAGTGATGTCTACTATTATAACGTGATTTATGAAACTTACACCAACCATTCAGAAGTGTGCCTGACCTTGACACAGGCTTTTCACAATGCAATGCAGTGTAGCCTAAGTCTGCAACGTATAATGTAAGTCTAGATGCTATTTAAACAACATTTCTACTTATTAACTATTATTATATTGTCTGCAGAAAGTCAAATGCTTTGACAAAACATTCAGACAACTCCAGAAGAAATGCATGCTCATTATATATGAGCACTGCATTGGCTACACTGCATGCGGTGTGTCAGATGTCACAGGTTTGGCATGTGGTGTGTCAGATGTCACAGGTTTATGTCACAGGTTTGGCATGTAGTGCGTCAGATGTCACAGGTTTGGCATGTAGTGCGTCAGATGTCACAGGTTTATGTCACAGGTTTGGCATGTGGTGTGTCAGATGTCACAGGTTTATGTCACAGGTTTGGCATGTAGTGCGTCAGATGTCACAGGTTTGGCATGTAGTGCGTCAGATGTCACAGGTTTATGTCACAGGTTTGGCATGTGGTGCGTCAGATGTCACAGGTTTATGTCACAGGTTTGGCATGTGGTGTGTCAGATGTCACAGGTTTATGTCACAGGTTTGGCATGTGGTGCGTCAGATGTCACAGGTTTGGTATGTTTCATCGCGTCTGTGCGTCAGATGTCATGGCGTCTGTGCGTCAGATGTCACGTCACGTAATGTACACTGCATTGCATTGTGAAAAGCCTGTGTCAAGGTCAGGCACAGTTCTGAATGGTTGGTGTAAGTTTCATAAATCACGTTATAATAGTAGACATCACTTTATGGCTTGTGGAGTTTTCTCGTGACAGATTATATTTTTTATGTAATTTCGGATAGGCAAGTGTCAGAAAAAAAAGCCTATTTACGTATTTGAATGTATGGCTCTTGTACAAAGCAGGCTACTGGAAATAAACTTACAATGACAAAATACACATTAAGGGACATTAGACACATTTTAATCTTAACAGAGGAATATTTGTTGTACAAATGAATTTCGCGATGCAATAAATCGTATACTTGACCGCAACATACTGTTAATTAAATCAATATCGTTCTGACGTGCTTGTCACGCAATCTACATTATGCAGCAGCACCTAGGGGCAGGTGTCAGTCACTACCGAAGGTGCGCGACACGCAGCGCGACATTGTCACAGGTTTATGTCACAGGTTTGGCATGTGTCATGGCGTCTGTGCGTCAGATGCCAAATGTTTGGCATGTGGTGCGTCAGATGTCACAGGTTTGGCATGCGTCCGTGCGTCAGATGTCACAGGTTTGGCATGTGTCATGGCGTCTGTGCGTCAGATGCCAAATGTTTGGCATGCGTCCGTGCGTCAGATGTCATGTCACATAATGTTAAAACTGCTGCTGCTCTAGACGGAAAGCATGGCCAACCGCAGCTGCAAAATGTCTGCATGAAAAGCAAAATGCTGCGTCCTTATCAACAGAATACTCCAGCCAGTCAAATTGGTCAAACCATCCAGACTGGAAGCTTCTTTGCTGGTTTCCAAACATCTGGGCTGGGTATTTACGGATAGGGCGTCTTGGTCCTTCGTCTGGTTTCTGGCTTAAATCCATAGGCCCCTTAACACTTGACCTTGTGTTGCTAATTTGAATGGAACTTGAAGTTGTACTAGCTGCAGTCTCTGCATCCGCGGCAAACGCGTCAGCGGACTCCTCCGTTTCAGAATCAACATCTGAAACGTTCTCAACATCGGGCAAATTTACGTTTATGTTCTCATTTTCACTAGGAACTAAACTACAATTACGAGATCGCTTACTTGGCAGAAGGAACCGCTCCATTTTTTATTTTATAAAAAGCGCGACAGCGTAGCTAATTCACGTGACCCATCACGTCACATATATGATACGCATACGTAATGAGTAAAATGTTTTTATTTTATTTGTTGTTTTAAATTATTTATTTATTACAATATAGGCTGTATAAAATTGCTTCCAGAAAAAAAATATTTGGGGGTGCTATGGGGGTGCTTTGGTCTTTCTTGGGGGAGCTGAAGCACCTGCTAGCCCCTCCCTAGCGCCGCCACGTCTGCTAATGTGTTTGTCTACTCTGGGCCGGATTTACCGCTTATCATGACATAGGCAAAACTACCCCCCCCCCCCATATTAATAGCCTATTTAACCACCCCATCAAACAAAAATATTTCGTATTCAGTGTAAACCGCGTTGTTTTCTATCGCAGTAAGCGCTTGCGTTCAGTTAATAAAGATTGATTGAAAAAAATAATTGTATTCGTTTGAGAACGGAGAAAGACTGTCCCATTAATAAGCTCTGGTGTCGTGGTTATCACTTCGGGAGTGCATTATTTCTCTAATAATTTTAACGGCCTGGAGTCACGACCACACCAAAAGACATTGTTCAGATTATTTATTTCAAGACATTTATCACGTTTCCGTCCTGAAATCTGTGTGTTGAACTAATTTCGTACGCACCTCAGAAACCTATGCAAATTCCAAAACGCAATTTTAGAGCTAATAACAGAGGCTTGAGTCACTGATATGCAGGCTAATGCAGTCATTAATGCAGTCTAATGTAGTTATGAGAGAGAGAGAGAGAGAGAGAGAGAGAGAGAGAGAGAGAGAGAGAGAGAGAGAGAGAGAGAGAGAGAGAGAGAGAGAGTGTGTGTGAATATCAACGTCTGTGCGTCTCTCGGTGTTCAGCAGCAGAGTCCACTTATAGCGAATCTTTAAGTTGAACTGCTTTTCAGCTGCGAAACTATTTCATTGATGGGGTCTCCGCGTGAGTGCGTGTCTGTAATATGTGTGCGTCTGTGGGAGAGACCGGGAGAAAGAAAGCGTGATTTCCATAAACAGGTGGAAAACATGGAAATATTATTTTTTTACCCTATTACTTGTTTTATTTATTTGCTCTATGTTTTCTGGAGTTTTGGTTATTTTACTGTTGTAGATAGCCCAGGCTATAATAAAAAATATTATCTATCTCTTAATTGTGTTTGGGCCCCCCTGGATGAGCGTGCATGGACACGTGCATGCCTAGAATGCCTGAGCGTAAATCTGGCCCTGAGTCTACTACTATGGTTTCCTTATGAGACGTTTTAGCTCTTGTTATGTAAAACATATTCCGATTATCTGATAAATGTAGATCTTATCTTTATTTGTATTACTATTTACTGTAATTACACAATAATGTTGGAGATCTACAGTCTGTTCCTTACAAATGCTTATGATTGCAGTTGGCCAGGGTCACTGAATCTGACAAGTTACATTTCATATCAAAATGTTGCATTCTTTCAAAATAGCTGACTATAAATGTTTAATAAAGTGACTTGTTTAATAAAGTGTGATATTGAGCTCCTCTTCTTTCTATTTTATAAAGCATATGTATCAGCTGACATATTGATTAAAGTATGGTCTGGCAGGTCAAAATTATGTACCACAATGTTACCCCTTTTTACTAAATTCTATAAATCCTGTTTATTCTTGTTGTCTTTTGAGTAACAATCAAAACAGTACAGAAATCATTACCAGAAAAAAAAAGAAGCTCATTTCAGGGAAGTTT
Organism: Ptychobarbus kaznakovi; assembly: GCA_027422405.1. Lineage (NCBI taxonomy): Eukaryota > Metazoa > Chordata > Actinopteri > Cypriniformes > Cyprinidae > Ptychobarbus > Ptychobarbus kaznakovi. The sequence goes on from JAPDDN010000581.1 coordinate 10,926, forward strand.
TTTAGGTTATCATTCTGAAGGTTTGTTATTGCACCTAACACTGATTAAATGTATCCACTGTAAGTACAGTCAACTTAGCTGTAGGTCATTTCAATTTAAATTTCATTAAACTGATTTAAAAACACGAGCTTAACTTATTTTAAAAAGTTAAGAATTGTTTAACTTATTTTGATGAGTTGCAGTAATGTAAAAACATGTTTTCATTACTTATTGATCATACTATTTTTATTTTAAATTTATATTTGCATATTACAAAGAATTTGTAATCATTACAATTATATTTTACTGAGATTGACTAATTGTTTTTTTCTGCCTTCTAGACTATTCCTAGAATAGAAGAGTTTTCATTTTAATTTCACAAGTCAAATTATACATTAATTAAGATTGGTTTCAAAAGTTTTTTATATAATCTGAAAAAGTAGGATAAAAAGTGTATGAATAAATAACCTAAATAATAACTTAAAGTGTTGTGATATCTTCTCACAGATCAACATTTTACTAAACAAATACAGGAATACATACTGTAGTATAATAAAAATTATATACATATAAGAGAGAGTAGTAGTGCACATTGTGTCAAGATATTTGAATGATGAGGGTCATAAAAATTCCATCAAGAGCTGACCAGCTAGTCCTAATCTAAAACAAAAAAGCTTCAGAAGCAAACATTAGACTACAAGATTTTGGCAAGCATCTTACCTATCAAAGTTAGAGTTTGCTACAATTTAAATAATATAGAGCTGCCTTACTTACCATGATGTAAAATAAAAATAAATCAGATCGCTAAGCAAGACACTAGTCAGAAGTTTGTCACAAGAAAAGTTAAAAAAAGAACCATACATTTAGCCGCAATCTAAAAAAAGAAATAAATACATATCAGAGGCATTTGTTAAAACACCACCAAAAGATACTTGTTGAAATCGATCTTGTAGTTATTAGCTACGCTGACGGAAAGTTAAACAAGAGAAAAAGAGCACCATGAGTTGAGGCATCTGTGCATGATCTGTGCATCGAAATCAGAATGAACTTAAGCACAGTGGCCAGACGATGCCCAAAGACCGACCCCCTAGCACCGGAGGAGAGACCCAAAGCGGAGATTTAAAATAATTAAACCATGTAATGTTTTAAAACATTAGAACTAAAGTTATTTTAATAAATCTTTTACATTTCTTAATTAATTAAACCATTCAACATTCAGCCTAACGTTTTTCACTTTAAAAATAGTTTAGTATAGTTGACTTTTAAACAAACAGATCCTGTCGCGGGGAAATTTGTTTTATTTTATTTATCCTACATAATTCCTTTATATATTCTTTAATTTGTCAAGCTTAAGACTTCTGATGTGCTATATAACCCCCAGACATTTTTTTCAATTAAAAATTAGGTTACACAAGTTTGTCTAAACAGTCGCCTCTAAACCACAGGAAAAGTTTTTTTTTTCACACTTAATTCACCTATTCCTTAAATTAATCTTTGATTTTTGGCGAGTTTAAGACTTCTAGTGTGCTAAATCTGTTAAAACGCAAGTATGCACATACAAATATTTAACAGGAATGAAAGCAAATCAATACCTCTTTGATTTTCTTGCCCTAAGACTTGTTATCAGTTGAAACAGAAATACAATGTCTAAACTTTTACAACATCACATGAAATGCAAAATATCATGGTTCATGCACCACAATGAAACGAGAGAAGGTTTGAGGTATTTCATCTCACGCAGTGCAACGAAGTAGTGATCAAAAGGACGTTTCTGGCGGAACTACTCATTTGCAATCTAAGGAGTTTTTGAGGGGGTCTGGCATTTTTAACTTCTGGTTTCGTAGTTCAGCGATCAAAAAAACATTTTTTTAAACAATTTATGTTGTGCACCTGCAGGCGTGAACTTTGTCAAAGGTTCACTGGAACGGTTCACTGTCCGGTCAAAGGAGCGTGCCCTAATGAACCTTGTTTATGACAAACATCTGCTGAATTTAAAAATTAGGGAGTCATGTTTACCATACAGAACTGGTGAATGTGACTTCAGACTGATGTGAGATGAGTCAGATAAAGAAGGTGATTCAAACTAGAGCTGTGCAATTCATCTAATTCGATTAACATGCGCATCTCGACAGTAAAGCCGGTTTCTTGATTAGCAGCTACGCAATATTGCGTTCATAATCGAAGGCGATTCGTCTGCAATTACAAACGCGATATGTCCTAGCTTGTCAGTGAACTACGGATCTGTGTATTAACTGCCGCTCCATCTGAAAACAGGTGATGGCGATTTACTGCTAATCAAGAAACCGGCTTTACTGTCGAGATGCGCATGTTAATCGAATTAGATTAATTGCACAGCCCTAATTCAAACTTAAATAAATAGATACCTCCAAATCTGGTTGTTTTAACAAAAAGGTCTATGCTGTAGGAAAATGTTTATTTAATTTTAGTTAATTTAATTGGTAACTAGTTTTGTTATTTATTTTTTTCACTCATATATTTTTAGACCCTCACCACAAACATACACTGTAAATGTAAACAGGCACGCACGCGCACACGCACACGCACACGCACACGCACACGCACACGCACACGCACACACGCACACACACACGCACACGCACACACACACACACACACACACACACACACACACACACACACACACACACACACACACACACACAAATAAACAAACTCTCAACACAAACATGCACATAAACAATCCTACAGTTAAACATTTAGACTTTTATGATATCTCATACAAACCTTTTACAAATTAAAAACTTAATCACACTGTATCTCTACAAGATGATGAAAAGCAGTATGATTAAACAATGATATAACAATTTTTTTAACAAATACAAAGAATTTATCAAATAATTGACAGAGGAAATAATTCAAATAAACGACAAGTCCAACTTATCAACCACCGCCTGATGTGTCTCTGATGGTTTTTGACAAATGTCTTACTGATACAGATGTGTTGAGATGTTAAGTATGTGTAAAACATGTGTAAAGTTCAATATTATTGTTAAAATAGTGTAATAAAACCCAAACATTCACATAAAAGCAAACACACACACACACACACACACACACACACACACACACACACACACACACACACACACACACACACACACACACACACACACACACACACACACACACACACACACACACACACACACACACACACACACACACACACACACACACACACACACACACACACACACACACACACACACACACACACACACACACACACACACATGTTGGTTTTTATGGTTTACGGGGACTTTCCATAGGCGTAATGGTTTTTATACTGTACAAACCGTATGTGCTATTGCCCTACACCTACCCTACACCTAAACTTAGCCCTCACAGGAGACGGTGCATTTCTATTTTCCCTCAAAAAAACTCACTCTGTATGATTTATAAGCGTTTTAAATTATGGGGACACTGAAAATGTCCTCATAAATCACCTTCTCCTTGTAATACCTATGTCATACCCATGTCATTATACAAATTTGTGTCCTCATAAACCACATAAACATGCCCACACACACACACACACACACACACACACACACACACACCACTAGCGTAGCCAGAAATGTTAAAGTGGGTGGGCCTACATAAAACTGGGTGGGCCAAGTGTGTAGCATATGAAAACTGCATGTCGATGAAGACGGACTGAATATTCAGATAGCAGATGGGACTGACTGACTTTTTCTTAAGATTTGATTTCAAGAATATCGTCATGCTATTTCACAAAATAATGCAACAAGGGATGGTCAATTTCGACATATTGACATATTTTATTTTTTGCACTGTCTGGAGCACGCTCTTAAGAATTTCACTCACCAAGGCACTTGTGCTGTGGTGATGTGACAATAAAAGTGATTTGATTTGATATACATGGCAAGTCTGTTTTACCATAAGCATATTCTTCTTATACATATATTTGTTTAGGCTAAATACGTTTTAACAATTCTTTTTGTTTTTACAAAGATGTTAAATTGAACGCACGTAACTAATAACTCATTCAAATGTTGCTGGCCTTTCAGGTCAGCGAACTACAATACCCAGCATACACCTCAGACTACAAACATGGCTGTCTGGGACCCATATCCAAAACCGGTCGTACGCGACTGATCTCGAAATTGTCAGTCTTCTTATTATACGTATGCTCAGAACCCCTAAATAGAAACACTCGCATTTCCACACTTTTTACGAAGTATACACTTCGCATATTGCGATGTTACAAACCCCAAACTTTTGTGTGTGTGTGTGTGTGGGGGGGGGGGGGGGGGGCGATCTCCGTTAGGCCTACTGATGCGAAGCCCAATTCATTTCTGGGAATCGTTTCTTTCCCACAGTTCGGTCCAATGTACCGGTTCGTCGGTATACATCTTTTTTCTAACAAATCAGGGTCGTTTTATCAGTGAAACATTCAAATAAAGTTAACCGTGTGAAGGCGTCTTTTGTTCATTTATCCTGATGATGTTATAATAATACAAATGTGGATATGTTCTACATGTCTGAAGTATAAGTCTGTAGAAAGAATTTACCGGTCTTATAAACTCATTGATTTGGCTTAACTTTAAAATATAATCTGCACAAACGATAAATCATACGCTCTTAAATTGATAGTGCACAAAATGTGTGTAAAAGGACGGATAACATATTACCGTAATGTTTTGGGTCGTGTCTTACACAACAGTGTGCTACTTAACGTTTTAATTAAGTTTTGAAATAAAATATAATAGTCTGTTAACAGTTTAGATGCTTTTATTATGAAATCACACAAAGAACCGCTATAGTACGTACTGTTTGTTAACATGGAATTAATTAAAATAATACAACGTGCTCATTTCGTATCACACCGTCGTGAGATACTATAAACAACACAATTTTTCATTAACTCACGCTTTGAAAGCATACGTTTTATATGTTTCCATGACTTTGTTTACACTTTCTTGTTTGAATTTGTGTACTTCAGTTTTACCAACCTTATCTTATTTTCCCACCTATTTTGTAATTGTTAGGCCTTACGCTTACAGCGTTATACGCTTTGTCTCGTTAGCGGGGCCTCTTTGTTCATATACATCAATATTTCTGCAAATTTGTTTGATTTAATAAAATGTCTCTCTAAATCTCGTCTTCATTCGAGACATTTACGTTAAATTATTGTTATATTGTTTCAGGTATAAGATAGAAGATCATTTCTTATTAAATAGTAATTATTATTAAATTGATAACAAACAAAACACTTGCTATATGTACCGCATAAGACTATCCAGGACTCTTCACACCGCTTAGCCCTCAACATATCCTCATTTGTAAATCACTTCATACAAAAGCGGGTGCTAAATTTTAATGTTTTAATTAAAGACGTTTGACGAAGTCAGAGAACAGAATAATGAGTTGGGACAACCTTTTATTTCAACAACAACGAGTATATAATCATATGGTGAAGTAGTGAAGAAAATGATCAAATTTACAAACAAACAGTAGTAACGATATTAAATTGGTGGTCTAGCCAGAAAAGAAAATCTCTGCAGACAAATATGTTTTTCTCAAATATAAAATCAATCAGCGATGCAACAATTTCATATGTCTGATTCATTGGCTGATGGCGCGACGCCGCCCCTGACGCACTCACTTCGTCAGCTTATACTGGCGAACGCACCATCTACTCCTCAGATTTCTCTGCCTTCACGAAGTGGCCATACTGCCCTTCTGTTGTGATTTTTCTGGCCCAAAATATAACTTATCGGACACGGATTCTCCATTTGCACTTCGGCGACTGCGCGACTGACTTTGTTCTCCTCGTGGTGAAGTGCCATGGAATATCGCCGTTGTCAACCGCCGTGTGCTCGATTTATCGCGAGCGATGACCCGCACAGTAAGTGTGTAAAATGTTTGGGGTTTCCGCATGCACGCGAGGCGGTTTATGGGATTTCAAAATGTACATTTTGTGAGAATCTCCGTCTCAGAACCCTCTGCTCTCGGCTTGAGGTGTTCGAAAAGGAGTCATCCGTTTTTCCACGTCGCACCCCGGAGGCCTCCACGGCCTCCCGTGAGTCCGCGACCTGGGGTTCGGGTGTTGAGCTCGAGGTGATGGAGAGTGAGCAGACAGGCCTCGCCTTTTCTCTCCCGAGCATGTGTGCGCGAATTCACCGGTTGATGATTATCTGTATCCTAGCCCGGGGGCACGTGACACAGTCTCCTTCGGGCTAGATGATATACTGCTAACAGCAGCCTCCGACTCAGAGGATTTTGGGCCTGCTTTAGCAGATGTGCTCCCGCCTAGCGGCCAGGAACCGCGGCCTTCCACGGCCTACTCTGAGCTCGTGGACGTGCTTTCGCGTGCCACTGAGAAGCTCTCTCTGGATTGGCCCGATGAGCCCCGCGGGTCTCAAGCGTCGAAGCTCAACGAGCGGTTCCTTAGCGGCCCTAATTCCAGACCTGAAAGGAGGAAGCTGCCATTTTTCAGTGATCTGCATCAAGAGATCTCCAGATTCTGGAAGCAGCCTTTTTCCTCCCACCTTACCAACGCGGCAGCCGCTGACTTCACAAACCTTGTGGATTCTGTGGAGCAGGGCTACACCGCCATTCCTGTGGTAGAGGATACTCTAGCCTCACATCTTTCGCCCTCTTTGGTGCCTTCCTGGAAGTCTCGTCCCCTCCTTCCAACTAAGCCATGTAGGACCACTTCCGCCCTTATCGGAAAGTCCTACATCTCGACCAGTCAGGCAGGCATGGCCCTCCATACGATGGCCATCCTCCAAGCCTACCAGGCGGACGTACTCAAGGAGATGAATGAAGGGACTGGTCTGACTCCAGAGGCAGTAAAAGAGCTGCGCAGGGCCACTGACTTGGCTCTGAGAGCCACCAAACACACCGCACGCACCGTGGGGCGCTCTATGGCGGGTTCAACTGCTTACACTTCAGCTCCTCCCATTCATCTCTGTTGAAATAGATGCGTTCAAGGTGGTAATAATTTTTACATTTTACAAAGAAATCACACCATGTAAACCCACTAATCCCCATTTGTCCAACAATTTGATAGTAGTACTCGTGGGTCTTTTTTAGAGTGTAGTTACCTGCTGCATTTTTCAAACATGAGCAGTCTTTGAAGCTGTCTTTGTTTGGGCATTTGATCTCCTTACAGATCCGCTGTAAGGTCTACTACTTTCCTGTCAGGTGAGGCTCCTAGGTGAGGGGCATGATGATTAATTATTAAGCCACAGGGGAACAATTTGTTTCCTGTGATTTTTTCATATTCTGCAGCAGCAACAGGTTCAAGTTGTATGCCTCGTTTCATTGCTTTGGTCTGAACAGTTTTTTTGCAGTCATGTCAGCAGCTAACTTTTCAAAGTCTTTAACTCTAGAACAGACTCGCTTAAAAGATGTTGATGTGATCCTCTTTGCACGTAGCTGATGCCAAGTGATGCTGCTTTGGTCCCTGGTTCCACTTTCCAGGTGTAGTGAATCTTCTGGTGTAATTATCAGACCTCCATAGAAATCATGTTCTTGCTGGTTTAATACAGTTGCGTAGGAGCATGGTTGTGGAGGAAGAGGCAGTGTAGGGTGTTCTTCAAAGGACACAGTCTGCTGGGGTAACTGGTAGGATAAAACAGACCCAAAAGGTAAGTTGCCAAACTCTGTGGTGACAAGATTTTGTTGTTGCTTACTGGCGGTTAATAATTTTAACATGTGGCTTCTGCTTCCTGACGTTTCTAGGTTTTCCCTCAGATTCTCTTCAAATTCACCACAGGGCAATGGGACAGGGACTGGGCAGTACATATTTGGGAGAATTCCCACACTTGTGCGGTTTACTTTATGGGTACTACTGTTTGGTGGTTTTAATTTGGAAACCGATACTGTGCTGATTGACTTTGGCTTTAGTCCTAATGTTCTTGATGGCACATGCCATGTTTGAGGCAAAGAGGTTTTACTTGTTCTTGGTGGTACAGATTTATGCCCCATTTTTAGGTAGTGAGCCAGTGTGTAAAGTAGTCCCAGTAAATGATTACAGTGTCCCAATCCTGCTTTACAAGTGCAGTGGGTGTCTTGGATATATGGGTTTTCTGAAGACAGCTCCACCTGCAACAAAGCAATAAAACATTGTTTTTAAATCCATTATAAGCATAAGACAAGATGTACAAAACACCAGGTGTTTTAAAAATTACAATCCACTAATAGACTATTAAAATATACAGTGTATGTATATATATATATATATATATATATATATATATATATAAGAATAAACTACTTGAGACCAATAATAACCCATTTTCATGTCATGTCGCGTCTTACTCGAAACACCTGGTATTTAGTATGAACAAACGAACGAACAAACAAGGTCCAAAAAACAAACTAAGGACCAAACCTTGAACTTAACATGAACCGTCCTGAACATGGAGGGTGTAGAAATTTGCTTACAACAACACAAAATACCTTTATGTTGTAAGGTGCCTTGTTGTTTCGCATCGAGTGAAAGGACCGAGCCCTAACACTACAGCCTGCTTCGTTTCTCTTCACTGTAAACCACAGGTATCATGTACATCAAACACTACAGTTCAACACTTTGAATTGGCTAATAGCCTAATGTTAGCACATACAATCAGACTGTAGTTTAAACATAACTAACGTTAGATTGTTCCGCATCATTATCTATATCGCGATCTTCCATGCAGCATGCTAAGCTAAAGCTAGCCTCACAAGAAAGTCGAAAAACTATATTTTTTACCTTCAACATCATGGATATAAATGTCACATATCTGTCTGTCCTCCATCCCAGCTATTCGTCTGTCTGTCCTCCATCACACCCATCATCAATGTCATCACACGCCCGCACCTGTCGTCACTGATCATTGATTACACACACCTGCACATCATTGACATTCAATCACCCCAGCTCTACTTATACACACACCACACTCCAGTCATCGTCCGATCTCGTCAACACTACGTGGGATCTTCCCCAGCGATCTTCCCCAGCGATCTTCCCCACGGTATCCTTCTGTTCAATAAACCTGCTTGTCATCACTAACCTGTTTGTGTACGTCCCGTTTTGTGACAATAACCTTCGACCCAATTGCTGTAACCTTTCAGAAGGATGGATCTGGGAATTTTGGATCCTTCGTCTGCCCATGACTCCACAACATTTACAGTAAGAGGAGGAAGAAATGACAGGTTTGTAGTCCACACAGCCATGTCCTGTTTTTGTGATTTCCTGTTTACCCTCACAGCCTCGTTTTCTAATCAAAATGGCGGCGGGCTGAATAAGGCGTATTGATCTCTTTAAATAGCCAGTAGGTGGTGTCAAAGGTAACACTGAAAATAAAAAGCTTAGCTTTTCATTAAAATCAAATAATTAAGCATTCCTTAACCAAGTTCGTAATGTTTGATATATACAACAAAAAACATCATCAGCGTAGAGTGATATTTTATGGGATGTATTAATACAGCTTATTGGAACTATTGCGGAACATTGTCTGATTGCTTGGGCCAAAGGCTCTAATGATAAATTAAAAAGCAAGGGTGACAGGGGACAGCCTTGACGAGTGCCCCTGCCAAGATAAAATGAAGGGGAGATAGAAGAACCAGTGATTACTCTGGCTGAGCATTCAGAATAAATAGTTTTTACTGCTTGTAGAGAAAAGGAGCCAAACTCAAAATGCTCTAGGACAAACCACAAAAAGCTCCACTCAATTCTGTCGAATGCTTTCTCTGCATCCAGAGAAAGGATTGCAGAGGAAGCTGTAAATGAGTCTGCTTGTTGAATAATATGCAGAAGCCTACGTATATTGTCTGCAGCAAATCTCCCCCTTAGAAAACCTGATTGATCATAGGTAATCAAGTCTCCTATACATCGATCCAATCTTAAGGCCAGGACCTTTGCCAACAGCTTTGAATCTGTGGATAGAAGGCTAATTGGCCTGTAACTAGAGCATTCAAGTGGATCCTTACCTTTCTTCAGCAGCAAAGTTATTAAAGCTGTAGTTTGGTCCCTGTGTAAAGCCCCTTTTTCAAACGCAAAGTTAAGAGAATTAAGAATCAAAGGCGCTATTATGTCCCATAATGTTTTCAGTAACTCTGGAGTAATCCCATCTAGCCCAGGGGCTTTATTACTACTCATGTAATCCAAGGAGTATTTTAATTCCTCGATTGTCAAAGGGCTATCCAATATGTTGCGCTGAGAGTCATTTAATTTGGGTAGATTTAAATGTTTAAGGAATAAATCAAAATTTGTTGGGTCAGAGTTGGATTCTGAAGTGTACAAATGTTGGTAGTAGTTTCCAAACACCCTATTTACATCCTTAGGTTGAGTATATACTGAGCCCTCATGTCTAATAGCTGATATACTAGTCTTAGATTCACTATCTTTCAACCTCAAAGCCAACAGCTTGGAAGACCATTCTCCATGGAAATAAAATGATTGTCTAGTACGATGTATGATGAATTCAGCTCTATGTAAATATATGGATTTTAATTCCGATTTAAGGACATTTACTTTTTTGGCTTTTGTCTCACAAAAGTTATCTTTTAATTCCTATTCTGATAGATCAATTGTTTTTCTAATTCAAATTTACGGCTCTCCTTACGCTTTTTATTAAAGGATGAAAAACTTATACATTTACCCCTAATAAAACATTTAGTGGTTTCCCATAATACTTGGGGGTCAGAGGCTGAATCTCTGTTAAACTGTAAAAACTCTGTCAAAGAGCTGCGTAATTCGGCCACAAATGTACAGTCCTGTAACAAGGAGGTATTAAATCTCCTTTGGTAGCGTTTAGTGCCCAACGATGCAGGGGTTAAAGATGTAATTATCGGAGAATGATCAGATAAAAGAATTGGTAGAATATTAACTTTACTAATATAGGGAATCAGTGAAGGGGACATGAGTAGATAATCAATCCTTGAATAACTCTTATGACGAGCTGAAAAGAATGTATAATCCCTAGCACCGTCATTTTGTAAACGCCAAACGTCGCATATATTGGAGTGTCGCAAAAATGAATTAAAACATCCAGAGATCACTGAATCAGACTTAGAGACATGAGATCTATCTAACTGGGGATCCAACACCGCATTTAAATCGCCCCCTAACACCACAAGACAGTCCTCTAAACTCACAACTAAACGTAATAATTCTTGAAAAAATGAGGAATCACCCTCGGTGGGTGCATATACAGACATAAAAGCATAATTAGTATTATTTAAGGAAACAACAGCATAAGTGATTCGGCCTTCTGTATCTCCACCGGTTCTTATAATTGAAAAACCACTATTACGTTTAATAACTATCAGCACGCCTTTAGTTTTGTTAACAGCCGAAGAGGCAGATATCACTTTAAAATATCTATTTTGAAAGCAATGCACATCCACGGATTTCAAATGTGACTCTTGTATAAGGACAATAGAGACCTTTTTGCTTCTTAGGTAATCTAAGCATTTGGTTCACTTAACAAGGCTATTTAACTCATTAACTTTCCATGACAAAATATTTATAGCCATATATTAAAAGGGAAAAGCAACTCACACCAACCACTAAGACGGGAGGACCATAAAATAATCCCCCAGAAAGATAACGGTGATCAGAACATATGCATAGGCATCTAGGCATACAAATTTTATGCAAACAAATACATAGGCATTCACTAGACCAATTAAACTTACGTGGGCAGTCTCGGGCATAGAACAAAACAACAAAAATAAGAACAATGACAAAAACAAAATGGGCACTAAGCAAAGAGTTAGAACACACTCTTTTATCTGCCCTCAAAGTAACAGTCTTTGAACAGTCATTTTCAGGATGAAGAGACCATCAAATTTTCTCAGCAAAGTCCTCCATAGGAACTGCAGATTCATCCTCACTCACCTCGGATTCTCGTGACGCAACCGCTACATCTTTCTTCAGAGAAGACTTTGTGGCGGGATCCAGATTGAGAACAAACTTTTCAACCTCGTGAAGTTCCAAGTGTCTCGAGGTGAGAAATCTTCCCTCGGTGAGTAACTTTCACTACCGCGGGGTAAACCACAAAGGATGATATCCCCAGCTGAGTTAGTTTCTTCCTCGCCGATGCCATCGTTCTCTTTTTAGACACCGTGTGGGTGCTATAGTCTGGGAAGAAAAGCAGCGGTGCTCCCATATGAAGAATTTGTCCAGCGGGTCGGACTCCATTCAGGATTGCATTCCGGTCTCGATAACGCAGCATCTTGAAGATGAATGTACGAGGGGTTGATTTCGAACGTTCACCGCTGTAAATACGGTGGGATCTTTTGATCTCCATTTCTTTGCCAGCAAGAGAGGGAATCCATTTAGGAAGATGATTCTGTATAAATCCCAGAGGGTCATCTCCTTCTACTCCTTCTTTCAGCCCCACTAGACGGATATTGGACTGGCGACTTTTATCTTCGATTCTAGCCAACTTTTCCTGAAGGGAGTCCACTGCTAACTTAACCTCCACAGTGTCTTTTTTTGCGTGACGAAGAGCTGTTTGCATGTTGTTTCTTATCAGATGAACATCTTCTTCCAGAACTCCAAGTCTATCTGTAATTGGAGCGAATTTGTCCTTAAACAGTTCCCCTGACGAGACTAAGGTGCATCTTTAACTCGTCGGCCACAATGGCGCGAAGTTCCCCCTTAGGAACATAATTAGGATCTTTAACTCGCTTTTTCTCTGGCAAAGCCAGTGTCAATTAACGTTTTGCCATCTTCATTTGTAGCTCCGTTAGAAAACAGTCAAAAACTAACCAAATATTGATAGTTTTACTGCGAAAAAACAGATTAAGGATACCGAGTCAGGGAGCAGCCGAACTACACCGCCATTGCAATCGGTGGGTCACGTGATCTCTCAAATCTTAAAGGTTTTTAAATAAAATATTTAATTTGTCTGTTTGCAAATTTAACCTTAATTAAAGCTGCAAGCAGCGATGGAAGGGACCTCGCACCCGGCTCACCACCAACCGGTGGCTTCAGAAAGACAGGGAATGGTGAGCAATATGCATTTAAAAAGGTAAATATAGAGGAATATGTCAAAGTCATTTATATGTGCCAAACCTTCTGCCAGCTGGTGGCGCTATGTCCATAACTGAACATTAACATGTAGATGTCTTCAGGCTAGCACTTTTATCAAACGTATGAAGTTTGGTGCAGATTGAACATAGTATGTTTGTGTTAGTGTAAAGCCTGACACGTCCTGTTGTCAACAGGTGGCGCTATGATTACAATTGAATATTGGCCTTTAGATGTCTTCAGGCCAGGACTCTTACCAAATATGTGAAGTTTGGTGCAGATTGGACATTGCATGTTTAAGTTATAGTAAAACAAGTAATTTCCTGTTGCCAGCAGGTGGCACTATGTCTTTAACTGATCATTGGCATTTATATATCTTCAGACCAATACTTTTAAAAAGCATATGAAGTTTGGTGCAGATTGAACATGCTATGTTTGAGTTAGTGTAAAGCATGACACGTCCTGTTGTCAACAGGTGGCGCTATGATTACATCTGAATATTGGCCTTTAGATGTCTTCAGGCCAGGACTCTTGCCAAATATGTGAAGTTTGGTGCAGATTGGACATTGCATGTTTAAGTTTGTGTAAAACAAGTAATTTCCGGTAGCCAGCAGGTGGCGCTATGTCTATAACTAAACATGGGCTCGTAGATGTCTTCAGGACATGGCTCTTATCAAACGTGTGAAGTTTGGGACAGATCTGACTTTATGGCTGAGTAACAACAGCTTCTATTCCAATGGCGAGACATCGAATTTTGTCACGCCGCCATTGACACGCCCATTAGCGGAAACTCAAGGACTTCGCAATTTAACATCACAAAGGCGTTTAGATTAGACTGACCTAAATATTGATGTTGATGTCATCAAATCTCTAGGAGGATCTCTGTAAATCTTAGTTACAGAGTAAAACATGTCACTTCCTGTTGCCAACAGGTGGCGCTATGAATTTATATGAATATCGTCACTTAGATCTCTTCAGGCCAGGACTCTTACAAAATATGTGAAGTTTGATGCAGATTGGAAATTGCATGTTTAAGTTAGTGTAAAACAAGTAATTTCCTGTTGCCAGCAGGTGGCGCTACGAATTTATATGAATATGGTCACGTAGATCTCTTCAGGTCATGAGTCTTATCAAACATGTGAAGTTTGGTGCAGATCGGACCTAACATGCCTGAGTTATAACAACTTCCTGATTCATGGCGAAACATCAAAATTTGACAGGACGCCACGGACACGCCCTCCAATGAAAACTCTAGATCTTCGCAATTTAATGTCACAAAGGGCTTTAGATTACAATGACCAATTTTGGTGTTCATCTGAATAAATCTCTGGGAGGAGTTTGTTAAAGTATGACAGCTGAAAATGGCAAAAATGACACAAAATATGACGAGAAAATTAAAAATAGCCGACTTCCTGTTGGGTTTCTGATTTTGTATCCCAATACTTTTTTGTAGGTATTGTTATGTTACATGAGTGTACCGGTTTTCGTACATGTACGTGAAACATAGCCCGAGGCGCACTCCGATGAATATTTATAGGTGGCGCTGTTGAGCCATTTTGCCACACCTACTTCTGAAACCCATATCAGACGTAAATTTTCACCAGTTCTGATGCGTGTGCAAAGTTTCCTGACTTTTCGAGCATGTTTAGGCCGAAAAATGCGATTCATTTGGGAGAAGAATAATAAATATAGCTGCAAGCAGCGATGGCGGGCCCAAGCCGAGTGCAAACGCCACCCCGGTGGCATCAGGAAAACTGTGGCCAGCGGGCACATGCATTACAGTAACCCTCTAGCAGTTTGGATTTAAGGGATACAGCAATGAAAGGGTTAATCCCAGCCATCAAGATATACACACACACACACACACACACACAAAACAAAATATTTGGTAATCCTTTTAATAAGGTTTCAGTTATTAGCATTAACTATATTAATTAACATGAACAATAATTATACAACATGTATTAATGTTAGTCTCTGCCCTCTCTCTCTCACACACACACACACACACACACACACACAGAACAATATATTAAACTTTTGTAACAAACCGTTTTCAATAAGGTTTTAGCTTATAACATTATATAAGTTAAAATTAACAATAGTTTTTATAGAATTTATGAATCTTAGTTAATATTATGTTCAAAATTGACTACTACATTATAAAAAAATGTGTTAATGTACATTTGTTACTGTACCATGACCTAAAATAAAAAATACTTACACAAATACAGTAAAAATATGTTGTTAGTACTTAGTCTGTTAGTTTTGAATTAACTAATGTTTAAAACAATATTATTGAACTATAGTTACAGCAGCAGTTCTCAATTCCAGCAAATTTAGCAATTCTAGCAAAATCACTAGCCCGTCGTCCCGGGGCTATTGTGTTTACCAGTCGGGCTACCAATATGTATCACTGTCCTGCCCGACGGGCTACCTTAAATACAGGGCTCCCGCAGGTCCTTATAAACTCCTCAATTTAGTTGTATCAAATTTAAGGCCGTAAAAAGTTGTAAATACGTTAAATGGTTTAAGAAAAGTCTTCATTTATAATTTCAAGAGGTCTTTCAGTTTCAATCGTGAAAGGGCTGATTAAACTTCAAAAGTCAATGATGTCATTGAATAAATATGAGCACTGCATGTTTCAAAGTCAAAACACAGCGCAGATGTTTTTATGTATCTCTGAAGGGAACCGACTGTCCTCAGAAATGTGTCATTGGCATTTTCATTTCATCTTTTTAGTTCATGTTAGTTAATGCATTAATGAATGTTAACCAGAGAGAACTTAATGTAAATTGCTGCTAACACTTTTTATGATCTATAACAATTTTTTACAAATATTTTAATGGACTTATTGTAAATTGTTGCCAACAATTTTATGATACATAACAATAAAAAAATGTAATTGTCTATAAGCATTTGTGAAACAATTATATAAAACTATATTACCAATAAAATACATATGAACTTATTTTATGTATATGTTTCTTATTATGTTTAATTGAACTGAGCAGTAAAGGGTCAGATTTAAATGATTTCTTATACTATCAGTGAGACATTTTAGGAAACAAAAATTGTAATGATTTTTCCTTTAAATATTTGTACAAATTATTTTAATGCTCTATAGGCACTTCAACAATAATTATGTAAAAGTATACTGACAGTACAGAAGATTTCAACTGATTATACGTATTATATTTTATTCATATAAACAGAGAGTCAGATCATATATCTTATCAGGATTAAGGTTATGCCTCCATCTGGTGTTCATCCTCAGTATTACAGGCTTCACCCGTTACCTATTATCAGTGATAGCTTAAATTTTAATAACTGTACTATGATTTATTAGGTAAGAATTAATAAATAGTTAGTTCATCCTCTATAAAGCATTGTCCCAGCATTAATGGTCATTGGTAAGCAGTTTATAAATTCAGCTATAAATGTTTTGTTCTTGAGCATATATATATAATGTTTGATAATTGTATTTTCATACTTTATTAATGATCAATTTATCATTTCTAAATTATTACATTGTTTACAAACCAGTTATTTATGAGTTGTCAGTGGTTCATAGGATCATTTAGAAAGTGTAAGTAAATGATTAATAAACTATTTAAATGTACATTTATAAATATTATTTAGACACATGATAATAATTGATCAGTTTTAATAAATGCTTTATTAAAATATTCCTGCTGTAATTCATGATTAAGTCAGGTAGTTATAAAACACGTAGCAGTTGCCAGTCATCTATTTGTGTGAGCTCATCTAAAGTGAGGACTATTTATACATTATAAAGCAGATTTAAATTATAATTTATCTCCCAAACAGAGAAGTTAAACAAACACAACACCGAGGGATACAGGACTCAAAATACAGCAAAAAAATGAAACTGTACACTTGATAAAAAATGAAAAATAGACCTTGATCATTTCATTGAAAATAAATAAAAGTAAATTGTACAATTAAATTTTTTTATGCATCTTGAAATAAATATTTCTGAGTTCTGTATAGGATTGTAACGATATACCGGTATGACAGTATACCACAATATAAACACGTACGATTATCATACCGTGTACATTTGCTTATCTAACATTACAGTATTTGGAGAAAATAAAAGATGCAGAATCTCACCTGCGCCTTGGCAACAACTTTTCACTTAACTGTTCTCTTGCTCCACCCACATGTGCAGCGGAGACAACATCAGAGACAGGCCGTTATCTCTAATCTCTATCCCACGTCCAAATATAAATCTAAATTGGTAGTATGGGAATACTTTGGATAAAGAAAAGACGAACGCTTATTTGTCCTCGATGATAGACACAGTTCACAAAAACTGGTCACAAAACGGCTGCAAAAAGAGGAAACACATCGAACATGTTTACCTATATTCCAGAACAGCATCCCTCTGAGCAGATATAGTTATGTCCCATTTATAACTTAAGGTTAAAGCCTTATGATGTCCGTGATGCGGAGTGAATCCCAGAATCCAGTCATGACATTGAATTTACAATGCAGATGTCACATAAAACGCTCGGTTTGATGGATTGATGAATAAATAAAAAACAGAGCTGTCAATTCACTACATGGTCTAGTGTCTGTGATTATTAAAGCGAAAAACACTGCTATATAAAAATATAATCCGTTTGTGTATAATCTACTTGAATGTTTTTGATGAATTAAATTTGAATAAACACATGCTTTGTCAACCAAAAAAACCCTGTTTTGATTGTTTAATAACGTATACCGTGATATTTTCTGAGACGATTATCATACCGTCAACATCTATATAGTATAATAGATATGCCTTATAAATAAAGAACCAGGCATTTATAGCTGCATTTATAAGCTGCTTACTAATAACTCTTAATGTTGGGACAATGCTTTATAAAGGATGAACTGACTATTTACTAAATAGATCAACTTTTTTTGTCCCTAAAACTGATAAGGCCTAATACATTTCTTAAGCTGTAATCCAGAAAAACACCAACAACCAAAAATGACTGATTATTTATTTCTGGTTATTAAAGATATGTTTAAAAGTATCTCTCTCTCTCTCTCTCTCTCTCTCTCTCTCTCTCATTCTGTCCCTCCTCTCTTTCTCTCTCTCATTCTGTCCCTCTCTGCCTCTCTCTCTCTCTCTCATTCTGTCCCCCCCCCTCTCTCTCTATCTGTCTCTCTCTCATTCTGTCTCTCTCTCTCTCTCAGTTCAATTCAATTCAGAAAGCTTTATTGGCATGACAAAAACATACATTTTGTATTGCCAAAGCATTAAGACAACATAGAAAATTATTTACAATATCTGAACATTTAGAAAAACCTAGAGAAGATAATAGTAACAATGAAACTAAATGAAAAAGGTAATATTATATAAACACATGGCTAGATATAGCTACAAAATAATAGAATTAGTAAAATAATATTAATAAAAATAAATAAATAATTATAATAATAAATAAAAGATTATAATACATAAATCATGTAACAACTGAACTTAGGCATGTGAACATTATATACATTATCTAGATGTGTGTAGGTCTAATGTGTGTGTGTTTGGGCTGTGTGTGTTTGTGTGTGTGTGTGTGTGTGTGTGTGTGTGTTTATTGGCTGTTTGTGTAGGTGTAATGAGTGTGTGTTTGGGCTGTGAGTGAATGAGTGTGTGTGTGTGTTTCTCTCTGGCTGTCCCTCAGGAGATGACACGATGATACAAATTTTGCAGCAATAATTGCACATTTGGCTTCTTCACCAAGAATGAAGCTGAGTTTGTCGGTTGAGCTACAAATGTTAAATTGGGGAAATATACGATTAATTTTGGGGTAAAATTGGTCTCTGATGTCTTTATATTTTGGGCACTCTGTGAGGAAGTGCAGCACATTCAATTCAATCCAATTCAAATTCAATTAAGCTTTATTAGCATGACTGTGTAACACAATGTTGCCAAAGCATTAACATATATGTATATATACAACAACATAAGTAAATAACAACATAAATAATAAACAAAATCCATCTAAATAAATGAAAAGATCAATTAAGTCAGTTTCAGGTTAATCATGTTGACATCTAACATTGTGAATGGTTAATAGATATTTAGCAGCGAGTGCAGCTGTGTTATCATCTTCTCTGAGTAAGAAGGGCATTTTCTCTGTATCACTGAGCTCTGTAAATGATGGGATCAGGGCTTCAAATCTGGGGAGAAATGTTTCTCTCTCTCTCTCTCTCTCTCTCTCTCTGTGTGTGTCTATCTCTGTCTCTCTCTCTCATCAAACCCCCTCACTCCCTCCCTGTCACACTGAACAGACAGCCCGAGCCCCCCACCCACTCCACTCACTTCACACCACACACACAGGGCCAGTCATAGAAGAGAGTCTAGAGTGTGATCAAATGCCTGATAGTTTAAAAAAATGTATCTTATCCATAGAGTTTTGTAAAGTCATGAAACTAACCATACTTCCTCAGAATTACTTTTTCCCTGCATGTAAAAAGTTTTGAAGTTTTTGGAAACTGCACTTTAAAGATATGAGAAAATTTCTGCTATTTTTTTTACTCTGATTTTAATAACTCACTATTTCAACACCGTTCAAGCTATCCACAAGCCGTTCGCAATTTAGCATCTTCAGTGTCTTGGCATCATGTTGACAAAGTTTGGTGTGAACTACTTGTTTCTTCTTGGAGGAGTATTAGTTTGCAGCTTGATTATTCCAGAAATTGACATTAAAACAAAAATAGCCGGCTTCCTGTTGGTCGTAGCTAATGAATGTAAATTAGAAAGTTGTCCGGCTTGATTAGAACAACATATATAATGAGTTTGGTGACTGTAGCCAAAACTAACCCCACAAGTTTTGACAAAAGGTGGCGCTATAGAGTGCCTCCTCCACGCCCGTTTATGAGCTTTTGCCAGTGTCTATCTATAATTAATACTGATGTGTGTGTTGAGTTTTAGGAAATTCTAAAACATCTTAAGTGCCTCAAAATCACCAGAAAAGAATATTGAGGTTTGACACGTTGCCATGGCAACAGTATTTTAGATATCAATATTCCCTTCACAGTTTCACATCGACCGTGTTTTGTCATTAAACTTAATCTGATGAAGTTTGAAGCAAATTGGGTGCTGAATTCAAAGATGCTGAATTCAAAGCATTTTGAAAATGACACACTTCCTGCTGCCAGTTGGTGGCGCTATAACTTTGACTCATAATTGTCACATCGATGCGATCGGCTTCATACACCGAACAAACCACTGAAGTGTGATCAAAATCAGACAATGTATGTGGACTTTATTAGACACTTCCTGTCTCTCAATTCTCGCCATAACTTAAATCGCCTCGCCACGGGCAAACCGTTCGAGATATCAAAAATCCCTCCGCAATTTAGCATCCCCAATGTCTTGAGATCACGTTCACCGGGTTTGGGGCTCGTCTGTTGATAATCCTGGGAGATTATTTCAAATTCCAGAGCATGTGCTTTTTAAACAGCCCTGGATAGCCGACTTCCTGTTGGGCTCAGCCCATGACATGTGGTGCAAAAGTTGTTTGGCTCGATGAGATCTATATGTGTACCGAGTTTCATATGAATACGTGCAAGTATGTGTGAGCTATTCATCAAGTTTTCTGATGGTGTTCCAGGGGGCGCCGTAGAGCCTCTGTGCCACGCCCGGGTCCCAGCCTCTGTGGCTTCCTAATGGCCGCAGGTTCCAATGAGTGTGCAAATTTGCAAGAGTTTTTGACCATGTTAAGCCCCCCCAAAAATGCCCGGATAGTCGATAAAAAAAAAAAAAGAATCCTAACGAAATCAATAGGGCCCTGCGCCTTTCTGGCTTGGGCCCTAATAAACAACACAGATTCAATAGGGTCCTCGCACCATTGGTGCTCGGTCCCTAATTATGATTTTTATTCAAGAGTAGCTGTTCAAATTTTTGTTTATCATTATAAAATGATGAAGAATTATTTGTGTGATGGGTATGTGTGCAGTTTGTACAGTACAAAATCATTATGCCTATGGGTCCTATATCCCCAGAAAATATAAAACAACAACGTGAGCGTGCTAGTGTGTGTGTGTGAGAAAGTGAGAGAGAGCAACAGAGAGGGTGAGAAAGAGAACAGAGGAGCTTTTCCAACTTCAATCTCTCATTCGGACAATGGTCATCATCGCTCCCAGAATAATGTAAAACTAAATTATTATTTTATATAGTATGTTATTTATAGTCACATTACATTTTTTACCACCTTCTTTAAAAATTAGAGAATTGTGTGTTTTATAAGTTCAGTGAACTTAATTGTTGAATACTTTAAAATGTATATTAAATGACTTGCTTTAGTAACATGCTTGTTACTACGTGTTTTATAATCTCAATAAACTTAAATGCTGAATACTTGTTTAAAATGAATGATGAATGATTTGCTTTAGTAACATGGTAGTAACATGCTGTCATATATAATTATATATCTCCGTATTCCTTAAAATAGAGATAAGTCTCATTTTAGCTTGAAATGTTTATGCGCGTGCTTGTTTATATAACTTATCATGATACAAAATTTATAATGACATAGGTATTACACTGATATGTCAATGTGGTTTATGATAAAACTGCTTGAGTCCTCATAATTCAGATCGCTTAAAAACAATATTTTATTAAAAATGGTTGTATGCAGAATTTTGATAGATGTACAGTAAAAAAAAAAACGTTGTCTATGGAGTGTGGTAATACTCCAAAAGATTGTACCCATGAGAATAACTTTTTTAAATTAAATTAAAAATGAAAATGTATTTTTTTTTATTATTATTAAATTGTTTATGAAAATATAAACAAATGAAGAAAGTTTACTGTGCTGGGTAGAGGTTTAGGGGATGATACAGTATAAAATTAATTAATATAATGTAAATATAAAAATTAAAGGTTCTAAATATAATGTAGAAACTGCTTTGCAACAATTTGATTTGTGAAAAGCTATACAAATAAATGAATACTTGGTGTAATATGTAAATATTAGTGTAAATATATAGTGTAAATGTTTGCGTTGTTTCATATTGTGTGTGTGATCGCATAATCTATTTATTTATTTTCATTTAAAAGAAGAGAATACAACTCGGGACGATTGAATGCACATGCATTCTTGTGTGTGAGAGAGAGAGGACCTTTTCCAGCTTAAACTAAACAATTTTTGTAAACCTTTCAATTGGTGTCCTTGCACAAGGAGAAAAACTTTATCTTGGAAAAATGTAAGAGGGTTCCCTATCGATACTCCACTCGTACTGCGTCTTGTAAAGACGCATATGGGAAAATGCCTTTTTTCTCCTGAACTGAAGTCTTATTTAATCACGCAGTGAAACTGCACGACTATTGGTTCGTGCAGGTGTAGAAAAACGAACCAATGGGTCGGCAGCGGAGCTGCACGAACCTATGGCGACGATACGCGCCAATATTCCCGCCGAAACGGGCGGGGCATCTGGCTATATAAGCGGTCGTTTCGCCATAGGATCCTCAGATTTTTTCTCCTTCAGCGACGACGACTTCGTCTACACTGATCCAGAGAAGCCTACTCGCCGTTGACACGCCTCGCAGTAGGACCCAGCGACCTCGATCTGCTCGGCTGATCCGCCTTCAACGCGCCCCAGCATCGCAGCAGTTCCGGTCCCGTTCGCTGCCGCTATCCGGCGATCACGTAAGTTTTCTAAAAGAGCAAATCGGCGTTCTAATGCCGCGCCGTTACTGCGGCTCGTGCAGGGGAGACCTGCACGCCGATGACGGTCACAGCGAGTGTGTTTCCTGCCTGGGGAAAGCCCATGCGGATGCCGCGCTCGCTGGTTCTGATTGCTCTCACTGCGAGAGCATCAGTCTCGCCTCTCTGCGCACGCGCATCGCTTTCTTTTCAGAGAGCGATCCCGCCCCTCGCGCCCTCCCGTTTTCTTCCTCTCAGGGACCTGTGAGGAAAAAACAGCGGGGCAGAGGTTTTCAGCGCCTGGTTGAAAGCGAGCTCACGCCGGCTCAGATCCCACGTGCCTCGTTTTCACCACACAGAGAGATTTCTCCCGTCCTTTTTGTCCAACCTGACCAGCAGATGCTGAGGAGCTGTGGGGCTCAGTGACTGACCCCGCCCCCTCAGGTTTGCCCGCGCCCAGCGCCGCCAAAGCCGGGATGGATGCCGAACTTTTCCGTGTCCTCTCCAAAGCGGTTGAAGAGCTGGGTTTGGAGTGGTCTCCACCAGAGGAGCCCTCTCGCAGCCGTCTGGATGAGTGGTTTCTGCCGGGGCGCCGTCAGGCCCCTCAACAACGACCATCGCCGTTCTTCCCTGAAGTACACGACGAGCTCACGAGATCTTGGCGCTCTCCTTACTCTGCCCGCCTCCGTACTTCCGCTTCACCTGCCCTCACTACGGTTGATGGCGCTGAAGAAAGGGGATATGAGAGGATGCCTCAACTGGATGAGTCAGTGGCTGCACATCTCTGCCCACCCACTGCCATCGGCTGGAAGGCGAAAGCCAGTCACCCGTCCAAGCCATGCAGGACCACTTCAGCGCTCGCTGGACGCTCCTACGCTTCAGCTGGACAGGCGGCTTCGGCGCTCCACTCTATGGCGGTTCTTCAGGTCTATCAGGCCAAGCTCCTCTCTGCCGTAGACGAGTCTGAGCCTGATCCTGCGACTCTCAGGGAGCTGAGAAGCGCAACAGACCTAGCTTTGCGAGCCACCAAGTCTACCGCCCAAGCCATAGGAAGGTCTATGGCCAGCCTGGTAGTGCTCGAGCGCCACCTGTGGCTCACGCTGACGGAGATCAAGGATGCGGACAGGGTCTCCTTCCTTGATGCCCCAATTTCCCCCAGCGGCCTCTTTGGACCTGCGGTGAAAGGATTCGCTGAGCGCTTCACAGAAGCACAGAAGGCGTCACAGGCTATGCGACACTTCCTGCCCAAGCGCTCCAGCCCAGCAGCTGCTCGGAGTCGCCCCAGGACTGCGCCGACTCAGCAGTCTGCGAAACCTGCACCTGCCGTTTACGCCCCTCAGCCTGCTAGAACTCAGCAGCCGCGAGGGCGTTCACGCTCAGCCAGACGCCACCCCCCTCCGACGCGCCAGGGCCCCCGACTCAAGATAGCGTTGGACCCTGTGCGCCCGGCGTCCTCCTGATCTGCAGGACAGGAAGAGGAGAGGGTCGAGTCCCGCCACGGCCGGACCGCCCACCAAAAGGCCTCTCATGGGAAACCTCTTGGCACCCCGTTCTTTTCCGGGTGCAGAGGGAATTGTGTCTGTTGCTACAGGGTCCGTACAAGCGACCATGCAACTGTCCGCTGTGATAGCGGAAAAAATAAAACACAAACATTCTCAAAAAGAGAGCAATTTTCCTCTTCCGTCCCTCACGAGTGCCCTGCCTCCGTGCAGCCGGCCACTCGAGTTTATCCAACCACTTGCCACGCGGGCCGAGGCCTGGCAGGCCATCCCCGGAGTGTCAGAGTGGGTTATGGGGATAATAAAACGAGGTTATTCACTCCAATTCGCTCGAAGACCCCCGCGCTTCAGCGGCGTGGTCTCCACCTCGGTGCAGGGCGAGAACGCTCGCGTTCTGCGCTCAGAGGTGATGACGCTGCTGGAAAAAGGAGCCATAGAAATGGTTTCTCCAGCTTTGAGCGAGTCAGGCTTTTACAGCCGTTACTTCCTCGTCCCCAAAAAGGATGGCGGCCTCCGGCCCATCCTCGATCTCAGACGCCTGAATCGCGCCCTCATGAGACGGCCGTTCAGGATGATCACACTGAAGCAGATCCTCTCGCAGATTTGCACAGAGGACTGGTTCTGTTCTCTGGACCTGAAAGACGCATACTTTCACATCCAGATAGCCCCCCATCACAGACGATTCTTGAGATTCGCCTTCGAGGGAGTGGCTTACCAGTACACGGTCCTACCCTTTGGGCTGTCTCTGGCCCCCCGTACTTTTACGAAGTGCATGGACGCGGCTCTTTCCCCTCTGAGACAGATGGGAATCCGCATTCTCAACTACCTCGACGACTGGCTCATTCTGGCCCAGTCAGAGGTGGAACTGCTTTCACACAGAACCCTCATCCTCAGCCACTTAGAGCGCCTGGGGCTCAGGGTCAATTTCGCCAAAAGCGCACTGTCTCCCAGCCAACGAATATCGTTCCTGGGTACAGTTCTGGACTCAGCTCACATGAGAGCGGTGATAGCGCCAGAACGCGCTCTGGCCATTCAGAAACTCGCGGCCACCTTCAAGAGCGACACCGCTCGCCCACTCAAAGTGTTTCAGAGAATGCTGGGCCTTATGGCCGCAGCATCGCCAGTGTTACAGCTGGGCCTGCTCCGCATGCGCCCCCTTCAACGCTGGTTGAAACCACGGGTTCCACACAACGCATGGCGTCACGGACGCTTGCATATCAGGGTGAATCAGGCCTGTGTAACAGCCCTGACCCCCTGGAAGAACCCACGGTGGATGGAGAAGGGCGTGGCCATGGGGTTGGTCCACACCAGGAAAGTTGTCACGACAGACGCCTCCAACACAGGTTGGGGGGCGCTGTGCGAAGGCAAACCGACCTTCGGCCATTGGTCGAAGACGGAGAGCGGCTTCCACATCAACTGCTTGGAAATGCTAGCAGTTTGTCGAGCCTGCCAGTTTTTCCTGCCGGACCTAATAGGACGCCATGTGCTGATTCGCTCAGACAACATGTCCGTGGTGTCCTATATAAATCACCAGGGAGGTGTCTCCTCGAAGCGCCTCTTTATTCTGGCAGAGCGCCTTCTGGAATGGGCTCAGCTCAACCTGCGCTCGCTGAGGGCAGCACACCTGCCGGGCAGACTGAACCAAGGAGCAGATATGTTATCTCGGAGCAATGTCCCCTCAGAGGAGTGGATGCTCCATCCGCAGGTGGTTCAGAAGATCTGGAAGACCTTTTCGCCTCCAAAGACAACTCTCACTGCCCAACTTATTATTCGAAGGACAGGGATGCGTTGGCCCACGATTGGCCCAACCTCCTCCTTTATGCATTCCCCCCGATCGCCCTACTTCCACAGGTCGTCAGGCGTATCAGGGAACAGGGTCACAAGGTGCTATTGGTGGCCTCCTTGTGGAGGAACCAACCTTGGTTGTCAGAGCTGACTCAGCTACTGACAGCAGCCCCCTGGCCCGTGCCCCTGAGACGGGATCTCCTCTCTCAGGCGAACGGAACAATATGGCACCCTCGACCCGAGCTGTGGGCTCTCTACATTTGGCCGCTCAATGGGAGCCTACTGGCTTCCCAGAGCGAGTGTTAAACACCATTTCTGAGGCTAGAGCCCCGTCTACGAGACGCCTCTATGCCCTTAAGTGGTCTGTTTTCTCCACTTGGTGCCTCAACCGTGGTGAAAACCCCTCTACCTCTGAGTTAGCGGTGGTTCTGTCCTTTCTGCAGGAACTGCTAGATAAAGGACGTTCTCACTCTACACTCAAGGTGTTCGTAGCAGCTATAGCGGCCTTTCATGCCCCTATAGCGGGCCAGTCGGTAGGCAGAGACAACTCAGTTGTCCGTTTTCTGAAGGGAGCCAGGAGGTTGAATCCACCTCGGCCCCTTACTGTCCCTACATGGGATCTGCCCACTGTACTGAGGGCCTTGAAAGGCCCTCCTTTTGAGCCGCTACAGTCTACGGACCTCCGGTCACTTTCGCTGAAAACTGCTCTGCTACTAGCACTAGCGTCGGTTAAGCGAGTTGGAGACCTGCAGGCGCTCTCTACTAGCCCTGCCTGCCTGGAATTCGGGCCTAACGACTCCAAGGTCGTCCTGAAACCAAGGCATGGTTATGTACCTAAGGTACTTTCAACCCCGTTCAGAGCTCAGGTCATCACGCTCTCCGCGCTTCCTCCGTCTGAGGAGGACCGGGAGTTATCTTTGTTATGCCCTGTCAGAGCTCTGAGAATCTACTTTGAGCGTTCCGCCCCTTTTAGGCATACGGAACAGCTCTTTGTTAGCTTCGGTAACCGCACCAAAGGACATCCGGTCACGAAGCAGAGACTCTCTAAGTGGATAGTGGATGCTGTCATGCTGGCATACTCTTCTTTGGGCCTGCAATGCCCCATTGGAGTACGAGCCCATTCGACTAGAGGCATCGCCTCGTCATGGGCGTGGTCTAGCGGTGTATCCATTACAGAGATTTGTACGGCGGCTGGCTGGGCCACTCCGTCCACATTTGCTAGGTTTTATAACCTGGACATACCGGCCTTACAGGCCAGAGTCCTCTCTGCTTAGATGAGCTTGTACACATACGCTGTGGGAACAATCCTGTCAGAGATTTCTTGACCGCAATGCGCTCAGGCTCTCTAATTGGCACCCTGCATACTCCGGTTAACTGAGTATACAGAAGTGGAACGATTATCCAGGCCGAGCACGACCTCTATGAGTTTAGCTCGCTTTAGCCTGAAGTATACTACTTACTTCCCTATGGGCATTTATGTTTATGGAAGTATATACAGTCGTTCATCTACCCTAGCACGGCGTGATTAAATTCAGTTCCCATATGCGTCTTTACAAGACGCAGTACGAGTGGAGTATCGATAGGGAACGTACTCGGTTACTATCGTAACCTCGGTTCCCTGAGATACGGAACGAGTACTGCGTACTTTGCCGTGCCAGGTAGCTGCACGACTCAGTCGTCGCTTCAGTCGAAGTAAACCTGAGGATCCTATGGCGAAACGACCGCTTATATAGCCAGATGCCCCGCCCGTTTCGGCGGGAATATTGGCGCGTATCGTCGCCATAGGTTCGTGCAGCTCCGCTGCCGACCCATTGGTTCGTTTTTCTACACCTGCACGAACCAATAGTCGTGCAGTTTCACTGCGTGATTAAATAAGACTTCAGTTCAGGAGAAAAAAGGCATTTTCCCATATGCGTCTTTACAAGACGCAGTACTCGTTCCGTATCTCAGGGAACCGAGGTTACGATAGTAACAGAGTACGTTTTATTTATTTATTGTTTTATTCCCAATTCATTATTAGGAGTGTTATTTAATTTATTTTTATACATGTAGGCACCGCAGATTGTGATATGATCTGTTATTGTCCTTTAAATCCACTATCTTTTTCATGCATCTCCCATACAGAGATCCCATAATACACCATGCCTTGGAATGCAACCGGACACATGGTCCACAGATGGGCAAATGTGCATTTCATAGGCTGTCACATACTACAACCTTATCATCTGCAGAGAGAAACTGCCACTCAATCACACACACAAAAACACATATTGATGGACTTGCACAGCATTCTGTTGTTTTTATTATGTAAAACCCTAATAGAGGCTGCAAGATACTATACTAAGTCCAGGCAGATATATCAATAACACATGCAAATATTATTAATATTACTATCATGAATGATATAAATATAATAATATGAATAAAAATGAACTATGATTAAAAGGGTTATAACATTATTAAGGTCCTATATAGCATGGTTCTTTATGGAATCCTATAAAAGGTTTCTATTTAGTACCAAAAAGGATTCTGCTATTGTTACAAGCTGAATAACCCTTTTTTAGTACTGTTTAGAACCATTTTACTTAATTCATACTGTCATTAACGACAATACATTGTCACATTTTGCAGGATTTATTGTTGTTGTACATATTTATACACTGATTAATTAATTGATTGATTTCAACATGCCAACATTTTAAATCTATATTAATCCTCTCACTCTAAAAAAATGCTGCCTTGTTTAACTTTGAAAAAAAAACACGGAATTTGCTTAACTTTTTCATTAAAAAACAGAAACACTTCAGTATGGAAAACACACTCGAAAACAATATGGTTCTTTACATGCGGTAATGGTTTTATTTAGAACCATAGCATTCTGAAGAACCCTTATATGCCGAAATGGTTCTTTGTTAGAGTTTAGGGTTATTTGTTCCGCCATTTTGTTTTTCAAATCTGTAGTTCAGTAATCCAACTACACAGACTTTCAACACACTCTCAACAGGTAAATGATTTCATTCTTAAATTTAAATACAAATGTATCTTTAAAATTGTAATCGGTTTCCAAACAAACGTTCTTATCTTTGTTGTTTTGTTTTTGGTCACATTTACCCTAAGTTATTACAAAAAGAAAGTAAATTTTGGACATGCAATTCCCTTTTCTAAGTAAAATGAAAAGTTGTGAAAGGTGTCCACTGTCCCACTCTATTGATGGACACTGGTCTCATGTCTCTATCTTCCTGTTCACGAAAGTTATTACAAAAAGAAAGTTAATTTTGGACATGCAATTCACCTTTTTACCAGTAGGGGTAACATGGAAAGTTGTGAAAGGTGTCCACTGTCCCCCTCTATTGATGGACACTGGTCTCACATAGGGATGCATCGATCCAATACTAAGGATCGGTATCGGCTCTGATCCGGTCATTTTCTGTGGATAGGGTATCGGTCAGACGAGATCGATGTTGTGTGTATAACGTTACTATTCTGTGTTGTTGTTTAGCTCCACGAAAGCCACAAAGACATCATAAAGCACCATCAAAATTTCGTGCACTATATTTCAAGTGTTCTGAAGCTGTTCCATAGTTTTAATCTGAGGTAACATTACAGATGAATATTTAAGTCCTTAAATTCAGGTTCACGTAAACTCCTGCTGCGGCTGTCTGTCATCCTCCATTCAGCATTCAAACTGCGCGTTGTGTTCGTTTACTACAGTCAAGATCTCTTCAAGGGCGCACAGTAACTGAGGTTTAAAACTTTTAAAACTGTTAAAAGAAAAGGCTCAATAAACTCACAGATTTAATACACTATGTAGAAATAATATCTCTTCCCTCTGTACTTTTATTTTCTATGTGGACTCAGAGGGCTGCGCAGCCTATGTGCTGAGACTCCGTGTTGTTTCAAGCGCTTCATTCTGCGCACAGGATGCGCATTGCGCTGCTCTGTATTGGAGCCTTTCGTTTTATAATACTTTTGTGCAATGAAAGGCAATAATAGTGTTTCAAGTTCTGTCCTATCTATCATATGATACTGCCTTATTACTGTGCTATACATTTCAAAGAAATGTATTTTAATTGTATAGTATAGGCCTATATTTATATATATTTGCTTGTTTTTGAATGAATGTATTTTACAATACAAATAGCAATATGTGACATTTTACCCGATTTAGTCACACACTTATTCACTTTTATTTGTAAATAAAAATGTTTCACTAGGTTTTATAAAATTAATGTTTACCCATTATTTTTCTAGAGTGTCTTTTGCTGCTGATTTATCCAAGTTAAAACTGTTAAGAATGACTGAATAAACAGCCTTAGGTGAGGCTATTAAATAGCAGTCCCAAACAAATTTGTGTTAATACAATTAAGTTGGTATGAGTCACCATATTAATTTGAACATATACAAAATTAAACAAAGTGAAAATAACATTGTATTTTTGGGTTATGAAAACAACCCAGGTGACTGTTAATGAAATATGAAACTGCTCCTGAATAGAATAGATATCATACCTTCAGGCAAATAATTCCCAGCTAACACACGCAGTACAGTTATGTGATATATTGGTACTATATTTTTATTTCACGAGTTGAATGCTCGTAGATTCTGCGCTTTAGTGAAGGGATGTACAGCGCGGTGCCACGTTCATGCGCTCTATAGAAGAGTGCAGGCTACCAGGAACAGTATAACATCTGACAGGATAGTTTGTTTTTTCTGAGGTGAGAGACTTTTTATTTCATAAGTTACGAAAATAACGATAGAATAATGACACTGACATTAAACCTGTCAACATCTCATCTGACCGCACTGAATTGGGACAAAGCGTTTTTCTCAGGCACTCTTTCTTTACTTAAACTGCATTTGACAGAAGTGTCAACAGCTTTCTTGCACGTCTTTTAAAATACAATTCTCGCATCAGAAAAGCATTTAGAATTAAGTTTTTTTGGCTGTATACCATCCGCGGCCCACTTTTGGGCTGCATACCCAGAACTTTTGACCCACCAGTAGAGAAACACTGCAATAGAGTGTGTTTAACACAAAGAAGAGTGACGATCAGGTCAATACAGAGAAGTATAGAAATTCTACATTGATTTAAAAAAAAAAAACTGGTATCGGATTGGATCGGTATCGGCCCATCCTTAGAATTTTCGGTATCGGATTGGTTCTGAAAAAAATGGTATCGTTGCATCCCTAGTCTCACATCTCTATATTTCTGCTGACGAAAGTTATTACAAAAAGAAAGTTAATTTTGGACATGCAATTCCCTTTTCTACCAGTTGAGGTAAAATCGAAAGTTGTGATGTATTTAAAATTTGCATGGATGTAATATGTCTGTTAGCTGAAGGTTAGATTAAGGTGCTGCTTCAAAGTCTCAATTTTAAATAGGACTCGTCCTATTGCTTAAAAGTAATCATTAAACTTTATACGGCTCCGATTTAATTAATTAAAGGTGAGCACGGCTTCAAAATTACATTTATTTCAAAATAAAAACGTAGCTAGCAAATCACCAAACAGTCCACATTTATGCCAACATGTCGTGTTGTTTCGTTCTACTGATGATGAATAATGAATATTTCGTGTGATTTATGGTGTTTAAATCATACCTGTAAACATATTTCAGCCAGGAAAGTTTTGATGGCATTTTATTTTCATATTACGTATAAATAACGTAGTATTATGTAACAGCTATATTCTGCTGTTGAAACTACATAAAACTGGCCTTAACTGAAAACATTATCTGTAACCATGTGAAATTAAAGGCAACAATTGCATAGTTACAATCCAAACAACACAACCAACACACATTCAACAGTCCAAACATAGATGTTATTTAATCAACATTCAGTATTTGTTTTACTTTTTAAAATTGGTGTGAAGAAAAAAAGGTATTTACCAGTGAAACTAAATAAAACCAAAGTAGGCTATATAAATAAATTATTCCAAAATGTTAAATCAAATAATGTTTAGTGCAATGAGCAAAACCAAAGATGCTAAAGCTTGTGCTTTTTAAATCAAATTAAGTCAATGTAATTTTAAGGTAAAATAAAAATAATAATCTTGTACAGAACTGAAGTTTATACATTTGAACGTTTTATTCTTTACAAAAAGAAGCATTTCAGCTTTGTCACAAGTTGGTCTGTTTCGTTTCTCATCCAACACATGAGAAGCTGCGCTGAACAACCGTTCACTGTCTATGCTTGTGCAAGGCGTGGGCAGATATGCTCGCGCAATTCAGCTAGAGCATGAAAGGAAGCGGCTCTTATTTGTGCACCAGTAACATTACACCAACGGCTGTTCGCTTCTTGTTATCTGTTTTTCTGTGTTTGTTGTGCTTCTGCCAAATGTTGCAGAATCTTGCGCACTTCCAGAAAAAACGGCCGGTTGCCGATCGCGCATTATAAGCAAAAACCGTCTGGTTCCCTCTTGAGCTTTCACGAGACATCACGGAGAAACTCTCTGTTATGGGAACTCCTTCCCTCCATCCTTTCCTTAAGACCTATTGGCTCACGCCAGTCCAAATGACTGGCCAATTGTCGCGAAGCATGCAAATACGACGAGCTCGAGAGGCCGTATAAAATGCAGAGCCCGCGATAATACGTCATAATCTTTTTCTTCACTTTGCTGAATGTATGTTATGGCTTAAACTATTACAGCTCACAGTTAAGGTTCGCTCATTCGAGGGCAGGCCTATGGCCGCTCCTCTGCAGCGTTCAGGTGAGTATGACATTTTCTTAAAGATAGTCCGTCTGCCCTCTGATCAGCGGTGGACCTTCAGGACTCAGGTGATGAGCTCATGCCGACTAATGTCCGCATTCCTCTCACCGTCGAACCTGCAGGACAGGACATCAGCCCGGCTTCTCACGTCCCCCTTCCATGGCGGTGCGGAGAGCCGAGGGCAGATGCGGGAACAAAGGGATCTTACGTCGCTGCAGATGCCGCACGGAAAAACCCACTATCTAAGCATGCAGCCCCCGCCTCAGAGCGGCGTTCTGCTGTGTGCAAAGCACAATCACTTAGCTCCTCACTCATTCACACAATACCAGCCCCTCATCAGCGGCTGCCGTTTGTAGAAGATACCCTCTCATTCACATGATACCAGCCCCACATCAGCGGCTGCCGTGTGTAGAAGATACCCTCTCATTCACATGATACCAGCCCCACATCAGCGGCTGCCGTGTGTAGAAGATACCCTCTCATTCACATGATAACAGCCCCGCAACAGCGGCTGCCGTGTGTAGAGGACACTCTCTCATTCACATGATAACAGCCCCCACATCAGCGGCTGCTGGGCACCACGACCAGTGGGGAGCTCGCAAGCTGTCTCAAAATTGTAAAAATATGTGTGATAGCGTATG
This sequence comes from Ptychobarbus kaznakovi, assembly GCA_027422405.1. NCBI lineage: Eukaryota > Metazoa > Chordata > Actinopteri > Cypriniformes > Cyprinidae > Ptychobarbus > Ptychobarbus kaznakovi. The sequence goes on from JAPDDN010000581.1 coordinate 44,242, forward strand.
TTCATTAAATACATACGTTTGCACAAGGAGCTCTTTCCTCCTCACTCAGTCAACACAACGCCGCTCGCCCCTCCCCTGAGCGACCGGAGCCACTGCCCACACAGGTTATAGCCGCGCAGCACTTGCCGGCGACCCCAGCAACCAAGCCGCTAAAGCCGCTATGTCAGTTCCTGAGCGCGTGAAAAACTATTTCAAGAATCTCACGCTGGTTGCTCTGCATAAGAGCGAGGGTACGCCCTTCAATTCAGACGCAGACCACCCTGTTTCAACAGCATTGCTTAGTCTCTAACACTGACTCGAAATGCCCTTATCCTAAAACAAGAGCTATGCAAATTGCTCGGAAAAGGAGCGATAGAACAAGTCCCAGCGAGCAGGCTGGACTGCAGTTTTTCCAGCCGCTATTTGTGGTGCCCAAGAGAGATGGTGGACTCCGCCCGATTCTAGATCTCAGACCCATCAACAGAGCACTTGGCAAGCGTCCGTTCAGGATGTTAACGCTAAAACAGATCCTGGCGCAAATTCGCCCCGGGGACTTTCACATTCAGATAGCACCGCATCACAGACGGTTTCTGAGGTTTGCTGTCAAGGGCACAGCGTACCAATACTCTGTTCTTCCGTTCGGGCTGGCTTTAGCCCCACGCACCTTTTCGAAGTGCATAGATGCAGCACCTTCCCCCCTCAGAGCGAGTGGGATGTGCATCCTCAACTATCTGGACGATTGGCTGATTTAGCTCAGTCCCAGGACACGCTTATCAGCCACATAGACTCGCTGCATATTCACTTGGAGTCCCTAGGGCTATGTGTCAACATCCAGAAGAGCATTCTTGCCCCGAGTCAGTCCATAACATATCTGAGAATATGTTTAGACTCCGTGGAGATGAGAGCCCGCCTCTCGCGAGAACGCGTGGTGGCCATTTTGTCTTCCCTGCGCCATTTCAGGCAAGGCAGCTCTATTCAGTTGAAGGATTTTCAGAGGCTGCTCGGACTCATGGCGGCGGCTTCAGCGGTGTGTCATCTGGGCTTATTACACATGCGCCTGCTGCAGATATGGCTTAAATCTCGAGTCCCGTGGACGGCGTGGACTTCGGGATGTTTGAGCATTGCGGTCATCTGCCGGTGGCGCATAAACCGCCTGGAGCTGGAAGCAGTCTTCTTAGCTCTAAAGGATTTTCAGCCGCAGCTGGAACAGCAGCATGTACTGATTCGCACCACCTGCTATGGCAGACTGTCACCTCCTCTCCATCAGAGCAATGCACATCCCCGGTCTCCTGAACCACGGGGCGGACAGGCTTTTGAGGAAGGGAATTCCTCAAGGGAATTATCCGCTGTTCTTCTCCCTGTCTCACTCCCCGCTGGAAGGGGACGCGCTGACATCTCTCTGGCCAGCAGCCAGGCTGTATGCATTTCCTCCGATCAAGATATTGCCACTGGTGTTATGCAAGATCAGGGAGGAGCGAGCATAAGTGATATTCATAGCCCCGAACTGGCCAAACCAGCCTTGGTTCCCAGACTTGACGGAACTCCTGGAGGCACTGCCCTGACCGATCCCCGTCAGGAAGGATATGCTATCCCAGGTGGACGGCCCGATGTGGCACCCCAACCTGGAACTATGGAGCCTTCATGTGTGGCTGCTTCAGGGTTTTCAGAGGAGAGGAGCTCCTTACAGTCTCGCATGCTCGACACGCTCACGGAAGCGCGAGCACCCTCTACAAGATGTTTGTATGCTTTAGAATGGGGAGTGTTTGTGAAATGGTGCGGTCAGGCTCATATTGACCCGGCTACTTGCACCGTATCGGATGTTCTGAGTTTCCTGCAGTACAGACTGGATGGTGGATCGTTACCATCGACACCGAAAGTCTATGTGGCAGCCATTACCGCATTTCGTTCCCCGCAGAGCGGGCAATCGTCCGGCAAGCACGCTTGGTGTTGAGTTTTCTTAAGGGAGCGAAAAGACTAACAAAAGAATCCCCCACATCCGCCTTCAGTTCCGCCCTGGGACTTGGAGGTGGTGTTAATAGCTCTCTCACAGCCACCATTTGAGCCTTTAACATCCGTAGGTTTGAAGGAGCTATCTCTTAAAACTACACTCCTTCTTGCCCTCGCTTCGGCTAAGCGCATAGAGGATTTACATGCTTTTTCTGTGGACAGCGACTGTAATTGATTCGGACCCGGGGACTGCAGTGTCACTCTCTGGCCGAGATCGGGTTACCGTTACGTGACTGAATCACTGTCAACCCATTTAGGACTCTATCTACTGAGTCATCGCCCTCACAGAACGTGGATGCTCAAACTACAGTGTGCCCCGTCAGGGCTTTGAGGATTTACATTGACCGTTTGACCAGTTTTCGGCAATCGGACCAGCTTTCCGTGTGCTATGGTGGTTGTACGAAGGGCCGGGCCGTGTCAAAACAAAGACTTTTCCACCGGTGGGTGGACGCTATATCGGCTGCATATACGAGCCAAGGTTTGGGAAATGCCCTCTGCACATTAGGGCTAACTCAACAAGGGCTATCGCCTCCACCTGAGCGTGGTCAAGAGGTATGTCTATTCAAGATATTTGCTTGGCAGCCGGCTGGTCTTCGCAGAATACCTTCGCCAGGTTTTACAAGCTGGACGTTCAGTCCTTAGCCTCCCAAGTGCTGTCGGTGAGTAGCTGATTCATGTTGCTAACATTACCTTTATTCGTGTGATGTGCTGCTTGTACAGTATTACTCTACGCAGCCCTCTATGAGGGTTATTGTTGTTGTCGGCCCTGAGTTCAGTGCCGCGTACATGGTCATTTCATGTTATGCTGCTCAAAACACAGTTTTAACTCTGTGCAGCCCCTACAATACTGTTATTGCTGAATCTGTTCTGCCCTGTTCTCAGCGCAGCCCATGTTATCACTTGCCAGATATGCAAATTTAGTATACCTGGGGTGTAGGCGCTCATTGGCTTATCTCCACCTATCAGCTGTGAGCCCGTCCTACGAGCGCCGTTATTGGTGGGAATGGTGTATGTGCTACCTCGCTAGTATAGACTGGTACGGGCTGCCCGTAGCCTCTCTCACGGCGGGATTGAATAGCGTTCCCATAACGGAGAGTTTCTCCGTGATGTCTCGTGAAAGCTCGAGAGGGAACGTCTCCGGTTACTATCGTAACCTCGGTTCCCTGAGAGCAGGAACGAGACATCACGGTGATCGCCGTGATCACTGCTCGTCCAGCCAAGTGGTGTTCAGTATCAGATTCTAACGTATTGTTGCGGGCTCCGCATTTTATACGGCCTCTCGAGCTAGTCGTATTTGCATGCTTCGCGACAATTGGCCAGTCATTTGGACTGGCGTGAGCCAATAGGTCTTCAGGAAAGGTTGGAGGGAAGGAGTTCTCATAACGGGGAGTTTCTCCGTGATGTCTCATTACCGCTCTCAGGGAACCGAGGTTACGATAGTAACCGGAGACGTTCCGATCTATGGCCGGTCAACCGGTGCATCCCTAAAGTAAACACACCTGTTCTTTCTGAGTCCATCATTTGTGCTGTGCAATGAAGTATGTGAATAATGGCAGTAATTTTTTTTTTTTTTTTTACTTTTTTTAAACGAGTAAGAGTATTGCTTGTGACATGTAAACATCATAATGCGATTAAGTCCTTGCTCTGAAAGTTAACTGGCATATTAACAAGGAAAAAATATATAAATTTGACAAATAATTGTCAGGAAGCTTACAATTTAAAATTGCATGTAAACAGGAGTAAGAGTTTTGCTTGTGACATGTAAACATCCTAATGCGATTAAGTCCTTACTCTGAAAGTTAACTGGCATATTAACAAGGAAAAATATATAAATTTGACAAATAATTGTCAGGAAGCTTTAAAAAAGAACAAAAAGAAAAACAAAACGTTTTTCTGGGGTTCATAAGCCCACCGTAATGCGGTAGCAGGGGCCTCTGGTTATCTTAAGGCGCCTTTGAGGAATTTTTAATCTTTAGTCTTTGAGGAAGGTAAACAATTATTATAAAAATACACTCCTTATAAGTTAAAATTAGACCAAGAATATAATCAATTAAATGCAAGAGTAAAAAATTAGACTGTAACTTAGAAGTTCTGTTAAACATTTTATAACATATACAAAGTAGAAAAAAAACTTTAAATTATTTGTTCAGTGCAGTTATGCACTTGAAATGTTTAAAGCTGCTTACTTGATAACCAGTAATGGGATACTAATGTGGAAGGAGACACTGTGACAACTGAAAAAATAACAAGATCTTTGAGTCCACTTCAAAATCTAGGTGCAACTGTAACGGAGGCCAGCTAGTAGGTGCTGTGCAGGTAAACCTCACTCCCCTGATCTCAAGAGGCACACTAGCGACTGAAGCTAGTGGCTGCAGTCTTTAACCTCCTTGTTAGTGTGCCCGCCTCCCACGCCAGAGACCCACACAGAGCAGGCAAGTGGGACCAGTTACAATGGTGCCGTGACCCGGATGGGAGTGAGGTTTAGGGTAGTCTCAGCCTCAGACGTCACACCCACGGAACGTTGGCTAAACGTCTGATGCATATGGCACACAAAAGTGAAAACACTTTAGGAGTATCGAAGTTGTCGTCGGATTGGTTGAATTATACAGGATTTCCGGGAGACGTGTGTGTCGCGTTCGTTAACGTTCTGCCTAGAAACAAAGATGAAGGCCTGGCTATGTGAGACTATGCCTAGGGGGTGAGTGTAACGGAGGACAGCTAGTAGGTGCTGTTCAGGTACACCTCACACCTAGAGATGCACCGATTGACCGGCCAGTGATCGTAATCGGCCGATTTCTCGCAATCCGGCCGGTCAGTCTCACATCTTGCCGATTTTGAGCTGATCCTTAAATTGCCAGCGGCGCAGGTAGAGACGTCACAGCCACTTTCACACTCACAGTATGATATCACAGTCGCGTGAAAGCACATCGTTTTCGCGTGAGAATGGTTCTAATTTTAATGGAATTCAGTGTAAACGGCAACTGATAATGTATTTATGTCGTGCCAGATGAGGCTTGCACAGCCCGAGTGAGCGTGTGAGAGAGACAGCACACACAAAGTAACTCAGAAATGTAGAGATGCATACTGCGGTAGAAAAATACATAAGAGATTTACAAAATATGATTTAGGTAAGCAACATTAGACGGCCATGATGTTTCCCTGAATAACAATATCAGCACGATTGCAATGTAACACTGATTTTATACAGTAGTATTTCAATAAACAAGAGGTTAAAATTAAGTGACTTAGATTTTAGACAAAATATTGACTGTTTTTGCTAAATTTTGCTGACGAAAATAGTCGCGATCAAAGCCACAGCAGAAGTGTTGTGTGTCTCTGAGCAACACACAGCGTTGTTTCTTTACTGAATGAATCCATGTTTTTGAATGAATCCAGTGAGTCAATTGATTCAGTGGCCCATTCATAAGGACAGCCAGTTGACTCGTTTCTGAATGAATCAGCCGTTTGAATGAATCGGTTGAATGAATTAATAAATGACTCGCATTTGCTGCCGCCTAATGGTGGTTTAGTCATATTTAAAAGTATCATTGCATTTTTTCTACATTTTTTTGTATGTTTAAAACATTTGTAACATTAATCTTATAAAATTATTTATGCATTTTAAACTTTGCAGTGTAAATGCAATTATGGCACCTCAGCTTCATCAAACTCTGTGTAAATGCATCTAATACCAATTCAGATGCAGCTTCTGTTTCCTCAGCAGTGGAAAGATAGTTTGTTAATACTAACTTCATTTGAATGTTAACATCTCTACAGTTTCTTATTATTCTAACAGAATTAATTGAAACAAAGTAAGAAATTGATGTGAAAGATGACTTTTAATAAGGTTAGGGGAAAGAAATGACCATTTATAAACAGGGAAATGACATCCGTTTTGCTACATAAAGCAACTAATTTTAAGTTAACTATATCTTCTTCTTTCTAGTAATAGGGCACTTTATTTTGAGAGTTGTTTAAGTGAGAGAAAATCTGTAAATTAGTCCAGATTGGGGGAATTGTGATTTTTAATAATTAATTTTATTATGTAAATCATTTTTTGTTGATATTTGCATAGATTTTTGTTGGTATATGCTGTCAATTATAGTTCTTAGAAAGAAAATCAAAATCGTCAAAAATTGGTATCGGCAGATCACACTTCCAAAAAATCGGAAATCGGAATCGGCCAAGAAAATTGCAATCAGTGCATCTCTATTCACACCCCTGATCTCAAGAGACACACTAGCGACTAATGCTAGTGGCTGCAGTCTTTAGCCTCCTTGTTTGTGCGCCCGCCTCCCATGCTGGAGACCCGGGTTCGCGAACCACTCGGAGCAGACATGTGGGACCTGTTACACAAAGACATTATTTATTCAGTTTGATCATGTTGATTGGTTTCAACTTTAGATCCTAGAGGTTCCGAGACACCAAAAGATTCACACATTAATTGGTTTGGTATATAGCTCATCAAAATATGTTTTTTTTTTTTTTCTCAATTAATTTTGACTTGTTTTGTCTCAGGCAGTAGTAAAGGGACAAATGCCCTCCTGGAGGTGTCTGCCCTGGGAATTCAGGGATGTCAAGAATGATTTGCTGATCCAGTTGCTGTTGCCAGAGGCTTCCAATCACTTCCACTCCAAGACTGTCCTTCATAGACTTCAAACTTCAAATCAAATCAAATCAAATCTTTTATTGTCACATCACCACAGCACAAGTGCCTTGGTGAGTGAAATTCTTATGAGCGTGCTCCAGACATTGCAGAAAAACAACAGACAATTTACCTATGGACAGACAGTGCAAAAAAAACAACAGACAATTTACCTATGGACAGACAGTGCAAAAAAACCAGACAATTTACATATGGACAGACAGTGCAAAAAAACACAACAACAGCAATTTACATATGGACAGACAGTGCAAAAAAACAACAGCAATTTACATATGGACAGTACATATTTACAGACTGTGCAGAAGACAATGTGCAAAATACACATACATATACTCAGTACACAGTGTACTATAAAGACATACTTAATTATCAACGACACATTATACACCGTATGGGCACATCTGCATTATGTACAGTATCTATACATAATGTAGTCTATGCATAGTAATAATGTGAGGTGCAACAGATTATAAATTAACAGCAGATTGGTTGGTTGAGCAGCAGATAGATGTGCAAAGGTGCAACAGATTATGCATATGCAGTGTCGTGGATGTGCATTGTATGGTGTCCAGTGATAGCAGATAGGTTGTGTTAGTGCAGTGTGTGCGTGTAGTCCAGTTGAACGGTGTTAAAGTGCAGTGCATGGCATGTTGTGTGAGTGGGAGTGTGATGTAGGTGAGTTATTTGTGACTGTTCATTAGCCTGATAGCCTGAGGGAAAAAGCTGTCCCTCAGTCGGCTAGTGCGGGATCGGATGCTGCGGAAACGTCGCCCTGAGGGCAACAGAGAGAGCAGTCTGTGGGACGGGTGGCTGGAGTCTTTGATAATCCTCCGGGCTTTCCTTGTACACCGCCTGGTGTAGATATCCTGGAGGGAGGGAAGCTCACCTCCAACAATGTGGCGGGCAGTTCGCACGACCCTTTGCAGAGCCCTGCGGTTGCCAGCAGTGCTGTTTCCAAACTTGCGCAGTTTGTGAATCAGAGTCCGTCACACACACACATAGTCGAGCCTACACTTGTCAAACGCATACCATTCATATACACGCCATCATGGCCAGCATATATCCGTACGGCTGCTTCACTCATGCTGTGGTCAGAGGTATCCTAGAATCCTTTGGGAAGTTGGCGGAGGGTGGAGAAGGGCTTCACACGGACCTGGCCAAAGCCCAGCGTCAGATGGGGGTGTTGACAGGCGTGCTGAGGCAGAAAGTGGGGCTGCAGCTGATAGAGATCCCAGCCACCTCGGAGCTGCCCAAAAGCTGGTGGATCGAAGACGTAGCTGTGATCCAGGGTGAAACGGCACTCGTCACACGACCGCTCAAACAGCAGAGGCATGCTGAGGTAAGGGCCGCTCTTACTGCAGGAGACTCAGGCATGACTAAGGGCTCAGCACTGTGTTTTCTCCAGGCGGAGGCCGTGAGGCTGGAGATGGGCAACAAGGAGGGTGGGTCTGCTGGAACCACTCTGGAAGAAAGTGATGTCCTCTTCACTGGAAAAGAGTTCTTTGTGGGCATTTCAAAACACACCAATCACCGTGGGGCAGAGGTTTTGGCCGACACCTTCAAGGTGAGCGTTGTGATTCGCTTGAATTCGGTCTGTTAGCGCTGGCTGATTAGAATGCTGTACATGCATGGGTTAAATTGGGCAGGGGCTGAATTCAGCTAGAGCCCTGTAATTTCCGTGATGCGGAAAATGCTGACAGAATCTCAGTATTTTATCATAAAATTTAATTTACTATTTAATTGGGAATGCCATGGAATTTGTCTGATTTTGAATGAATAAATCAATACCCTTAATCAAATGGTGATATGGACTAGTGTCTGTGAATATTGAACCACTTAATACTATTTAAGCATGAATCCTGTATGTTATGCGTGTCTGTGTGAATGAATGGTGCAGATGCACTATAATTGTAAAAAAAAGAAAAAATTTGTTTTGATTACTAAAATTTAATTAAACCATTAAAATGCAATCCAGAAAAATTTAAATGAAAGCACAGAATTTGTAAAAAAAAAAAAAAAAACCTTTAAAAGTTCCATTGAATTTTTTTTTAAGTATTTAAAAAGGGCCCTAAAAAAAATTATTTGTGGTCAATTTTTTATAAACTGCCATTAACTTGTATAAGTTTCATGATTTGAATTAATTAGACATGCTTTTTGGTTAATACAATTTAATTTATCTATTAAAACCCAGAAAAATTGAAATGGAAAAAATTGGAATTTGGAAAAATTAACACATTTCCTGGGGTCCTAGTCAGTGAATAGAGCACCCAAAATAACAAATCCCAGTTTAACCTCTGTGTATGTAAGACTCATTGTGCATGTCATACAATGTAGATAACAATTACTTTACATTTAATCATTTAGCAGACTTTTCTCATCATCAATTACATTTTTTTGTGGATAAATTTAATTCCTTAAATGCTTTGAATTGAATTCTTGCTGTTTTGTCAGATGATGACACTTTCGAAATTCTCCGTGCCGTAAGAATGTCAGCTCGCAGCCATGAGTAGACAGTCTGCAAACACTTTATTTGGATAGTCTCCCCTTTGCAACGACATGTCAACTTATTCTACTATTCTACCCCAACCTCTACTAATTCGCTAATGAGATTTCGTTGACATGTAGTAGCAAATTTACTTATAAGAATGTGTAAAGTGGATTATTGACAAAGTGTAACCCTCTTACTGAAGCTTCGCCCATGTAAAAAATGGCATTGAAGTGCTTGGATGTTGTGGCTTGTGAGTGGTTACTGTTTCTGAAGTGTATAGAAAGCAACCTAGAGCCTGTGATGTTTTGCTTGGGTCTCCTTTTTAGTGCAAGTAGATAATGGCAAGTCTGATTGCTGATTGAAAGGTAACAATAAATCCCTCCCAAGAAAACACTCCAAGTGAGTGTGTGCGCAAGTCAAATATGGGACATAATCGCTTCGTAACGTACAGCTTTTCTGAGGAGATCGGTGTGTTCGACTTTATGCAGCACCGTACAGACCTATCGCCTTCAAGTCAGCCACCGATCGTTTTTCACGGCGCTGCATGAAGTCGAACACACCTAATGACATTTTCTAAGAGTGCTTTTTGTTTCAGGTGATGGAGCAGCTGACTGACCATCACTATGAGATCTTGTCTGTGCCCAAGGACGTCGCTGCTAACTGCATTTACATCAGAGGTCCTGCTAAAGTGGACTTTCTCCTGCACCCCACAGCCCAGGAGTGCCCCAACAGTATTCCTGTAAGTCACAGAGCATTACAATAGACAATAATCAGCAACACAAGTGTGATTACAGGTTTTTCAAGTTGGGCTTTTGTCATCAATGGAAAACCATTCTTCTAAATATTTTTATTTTAGTGTAGCTTTGCACAATATTGAGTTATGTTTCTCCATATTTGTTTGTGGAAACCATAATGTTACCATTCAAAAGTACCATTAAAAACATAATTTTTTACAAACTTTTATTTAACCAGGACAAATTAAAATGATCAAAAGTGACACTAAAGGCATTTATAATGTTAGAGAGGATTTTCTTTAAAATAAATGGTGTTCTTTATACTTTATACTCCACTTTAGACATTCTACTTACTGTCAATAACTTTTCATCTCCATGTCAACTTGCAGTCATTACAGTGCGTGCATAATTATGCAAGTTGATGTTCTCTTTTTTTCTGACTCAATGCCTTAATTTTGCAAATTCTAGTATTCCATTTGTTTTTAATATTTATCTTGGGCATTTAATAATTTCTTACTTTTCCATCTGAGGTTAATCTCTTTTAGGCTAATTTTATCTGTAAAAGAAAACCTGTTTAATAATTATTCACACCTGACTATAAGGTGTTTTTCACTTCCAGCCTTCATGGACAATTATATATCACTTATAATCAGTGATGGGGAAAGTTACTTTTAAAAGTAATGCATTACAATATTGCGTTACTCCCTAACAAAGTAACTAATTACGTTACTTAGTTACTTTTTATGGAAAGTAATGCGTTACATTACTTTTGCGTTACTTTTTAAATATGAGCAGGGCGTGATTGTTTGTTTTTTATATAAGAAGTTCTATTTATAGTGAATGTAAAAGCCCTTTCACACCAAAAAGTGTAATGAATAAACCTCAGGCTGAAGGAAAAGTAAATTCACGTCTGTACAGTAGAACGCAGAAAAAGAAGGTTCAACACTCTTCAGCAATAAAAAAATAACGAAGCACAGTTGTTCGTTTATCTAAAGTAATTTTTGCTTATTAGTATGGTTGAACTGGATCATCAAAGGTCAGCAGCAAACACATTTGTTAATAAAATGAGATTATATATATTTGTGTTGTTTAACATATTTAATTATTGCAGGTTTGCGTCATATTCTGAGTTTGCATTTAGCTGTTTTAATTCATTTGATGAATACTGAATCTGTTTTTTGTGAGTGGGATGAATTAATACACATTCACATTTAGTCTAGAACTACAGTACGATCATGTTCAAACAGCGCACTGTCAGTCAATAAATGGAAAAAAGTAACTGGCATTACTTTTTTGAAAAAGTAACTCAGATATTTTCTAGTAAATTAAAAAGTAATGCGTTACTTTACTAGTTACTTGAAAAAAGTAATATTCTTACGTAACTCGCATTACTTGTAATGCGTTACCCCCAACACTGCTTATAATACATACAAAATAAACAGAAGTTATTAAGATTGATGTTGAATTGGTAAAATGTGCTTGGAAAAAAATTATCAGAATATCAACTTGCCTAATAATTATGCATGCACTGTAGTAGAATGTTTGCTTCATGTTTGCTAACACTTTATTATGATGGACATTCAACTGACCAAAGTAACTTTGCAAGTAGACAAACTTATTCTGCTAAACCTTCCCCTAACCTAACAGTCTACTGTACTCGAATGAAAGTTAGCTGACATGTAGTTGAAAAGCTACTTATAGTTAGTGGGGTGTCTACTGACTTGTCTTTCCTGTCAAACTAGAGATGCCAATAAATATTTGAGTAAATACAAATCTTGTCACATTGGCTTCAGCTGACAATTGTGTTCCTAGAAGTAAAAGAAACCTGCTTTCCTCATAGCTGATTGTATGATAGTACGGAAGGAGCAATGTTCGTTATATTTGCTTCTTCTCTGTTTCAGGCTTTCCAGCGCTTGACAGACTACACCCTGCTGCCCACGCTTGCAGCGAAGCCTCCAAACTCGGGGTGGTACTGTCCTCCCTTTGCCTGCTAATCAACAAGAAACCCAACTATTGAGACAATCAAGAGCAATCACCTCATAATAATTTTTACTTCCTTTAAATCTTACCTTTTCTTATGAGTTCACTTCAGCCTGAGGTTTTAGGGGCTGCAACTGTCCATATGTTTATCTTATGCTTTTATTTCTTAGATATCTTATATGCAGGTTTGTTTAGATTTTCAGAATGGACACACATTGACAGTATTATAATAAATGGCCTTGAAATAAACAACAGATGAACTGTTTGCTCACAGTGAGACTGAGAGGTTAAAGTGTTCACCCCAAAAATAAATTCTGTTGTTACTTACTCCTGTTCCAATTCTGGAGTCTGGACCTCAAGCTCCAACATTGACCAAAGCACACCGGCCTTTTTAGCAGTCCTGAACACAGAAATCAGCTTGCTGAGCTCAAGGTCCAGAGCAGAGAAACCCTGCTCAAATGTCCCATAAGACATGTAGTTTCATGGCTTCTGTAGGTACATTCTGCTATTAAAGGTTGTCATGTACAATGATTGAATTCCATTTAAGATGGGCATGTTAGTGGACAAATCACAGAATCAAGCATATAACCAGTTTCTTGTTCATTGAGGTGTCCAGGAAGGGATGAGTTTGGTTGATTTTTACTGTGCTTATCTAACCCTAACCCACATATTAACCTGTCAGAACAGCATAGAATGCAGAGGCCACAACATGCATTAACTTGTGGGAATGTGATGTATCTTGTGGTTGCGATACACAAAGCTACACAGTTTTTTCAAGGTATCAGCATCCTTAATGTATGTTGTGATGTCAGTGTAATTTTAAATGGTTCCATTAATGCAAAAAGTACTTTTTTAGTAGGTTGTCATTTCCCCTCAAAAAAAAAATCATTGTTTCCCACTGTTTGGTATCATGAGCAGTTTAGTGTTAATTATTAATTTACAACAAAAAAACACGAATGCCTTCATCTCCAAAAAGGCTCAGTTGTAAGATATTTTTATATGTATTAGTCCAATAAAAGTTGTAATAATAATTTCAATTTTCTTGTATAATATATGCAAGGGTCAGGGTCCATGACAAATTTCATGAATTCCTCCAGGAGACAAACGTCACAGCACCTGTTTGGACAACATAAATAAAAAAGCAAAGCCGTCTTGCATTTTTCAGTATGATCAGAATTATCATTCTCACAGGGAGTTGTCTCACAGTAAGCTTTTCTGCTTTACCCAAAATATATGCATTAAGTGAATTGGGAACAATAAATTGCCCACAGGTGTGAAAGAGTCCATCACAGGCCTCACACAGAGACCCTACAAAGGAAAAGTATTTTGGAAAATGCATGGATAATTTTGATATCCAATCAGGATTTAGACCATCTCATAGTACGGAGACTGCTCTCAGAGTGACAAATGACCTGCTCTTATCACCTGATCGTGGTTGTATCTCTATTAATGCTACTGGATCTTTGACACTATTGATCACAACATTCTTTTGAATAGACTAGAAAACGTTGTTGGCATTAGTGGAAGTGCAATAACGTGGTTCAAATCGTACTTAACTGACCGCCATCCATTAGTAGCAGTGAATGAATAGGTATCATATCGATCACAAGTGCAGTATGGAGTACCTCAAGGCTCAGTACTAGGGCAGCTACGTTTCACGCTTTACATGTTACCCTTGGGAAATATCATGTGCCCTGTGAAACAGCAAATTGAGAAACTTATGGAATGCATAGTCAATATAAAAAACTAGATAACGAGTAATTTCTTACTGCTAAATTCTGGAAAAAAAATCATTAATTATCGGGCCTAAAACCCCCACAAGTAATAACCTAGAACACTAACACTTGATGACAGCTGTCGAGTCTTCGTCAACAGTCAGGAACCTAGGTGTGCTATTTGATAGCAATCTTGCCTTTTGAAAGCCACGTTTCTAGCATTTGTGAAACTTCATTTTTTTTCATCTTAAAAATATATCTAAACTGAGACCTATGCTCTCAATGTCAATTCATGCGTTTATGACCTTAGAGTTATATTATTGTAATGCTTTATTGGGTGGTTGTGCTGCACGCTTAAACTACAGATGGTTCAAAATGCAGCAGCTAGAGTCCTTAGTTAGAACCAGGACGTATGACTACATTAGCCCGGTTCGGTCAACACTGCACTGGCTCCCTATTAAACATCAATTAGATTTTAAAATCTTGTTAATTACTTATAAAGCCCTGAATGGTTTAGCTCCACAGTACTCAAGCAAGTTTTTAATCGCATTATAGTCCTCCACGTCTGCTGCGTTCTCAAAACTCTGGGCAGTTTATAATACCTAGAATATCAAAATCAACTGCGGGCGGCAGATCTTTTTTCTATTTAAGATAAGATAAACTTTATTGTCCCGAAGGAAATTTGCGTTGGACACATACAATGCGTTATCTGCTGTTCTACACAAATAGCATACTACATACATATGACACAGCGACCCCTCTCTGCCCTCCCCACAATATACAGTGAGCAACTAAACTACACCCTACCTTTTGTGCGACACCCCTTTAATCATCATGTCTATATATATTTGCACACACCAGATGGGGAAAATACACATTTATATACATATATATACACGTATACATTATAATTGTTTACCTAGCTAACTTATCATTCAATGCTTTAATGGACAGTGGGACAAAGGAGTTCTTAAAACAGTTAAGCCTGCACTTAGGAACTCTGAAGCGTCTTCCCGAGGGAAGAAGTTGGTACTCAGAGTGAAGGACATGAGTGGGATCTGAAATAAATTTTTGAGCCTGTCTAGTAACTGTTTCTTCCAAAAGAGCCTGAGGTGTGGGATGCTGCTTAACTCCCATAATTTTCATGGCTCTCTGTGTTAGCCGTGTAATCTGGGCTTTCAAGTGTACACTAAGATTGCCAAACCAGGCTGAGATGCCGTATCGAAAAATGCTCTCGATTACAGCATGATAAAAGAGAAGCAACACTTTTTGGTTAACACCAAATACCCTCAACCTACGAAGAAAATACAATCGCTGTTGGACCCTAATGCAGACATTTTCAACCTGAACACTCCATGTCAGTTTATTATCAATGTGAATGCCCAGATATCTGCAAGAGTCCACCTGGACTATATTCTGACCATTAATGACCACTGGTAAGTGGTCACCAATGGATTTGGGGTCAAACATCATCTCCACTGTTTTTTTTTGTGTTAATGCTAAGAAAATGTTTATAACACCACTGGACAAAGTATTTAGCGCCCAAACTCTGGAACAATCTACCCAACACTGTTTGGGAGGCAGACATACTCTGTCAGTTTAAATCTAGATTAAAGACCCATCTCTTTAACCTGGCGTACACAACACAATAATACACTTCTAATATTCAAATCAGTTAAGGATTGTTAGGCTGCATTAATTAGGTCAACCGGAAACAGGAACACACAATGTACTTGTTACATCGTAAGAAGATTGACCATGCTAATATTAGTCTTTTTCCTTCTTATTCCGAGGACACCATAGCCACCCGATTCAGTCCATATCCAGCCCAGATGGTCACTGCAGTCACCAGATGCAGTCCGTATCCAGATCAGATGGTGGATCAGCACCTAGACATGGCCTCTACAGCCCTGAATGTCAGCGGAGACCAGGACACCTAGATGGGCCCCAGTGAGGACCCAGTCACCTAGACAGCCATTGGGAAAAGACCACTGGAAGCAGTTTAGCTCTTACAATCTGACTTTGTTGCAGTTGGAACAAACTACTGGTTCGTCTGGGCAGAGAATTGGTCCCCCGACTGAGCCTGGTTTCTCCCAAGGTTTTTTTTCTCCATTCGGTCACCGATGGAGTTTTGGTTCCTTGGTTGCCTCTGGCTTGCTCAGTTGGGGACACTTCATTTACAGCGATATCATCGACTTGATTGCACAGATACAATTTAAACTGAACTAAGCTGGACGATGCCATCACCGAATTCAATAATGAAATGCCTTTAACTGAAAATTGAGTGTTTAATAGTGTCATTTTACATTGACACCCTATTTTGATATTGTGCAGTTGCTTTGACAATTTGTATAGTTAACAGCGCTATATAAATAAAGGTAACTTGACTTGATAATGTGAACTAGCTTCAGTTTCTGATTAATGAGTGGATGTTGTAAACTCCGATATTTTGTGCATAAATCTGTAAATACCAGTGTTTCCCAAACCTGTTCCTGGAGGCACACCAACAGTGCACATTTTGGATGTCTCCCTTATTCGACCAATATATTTCAGGTCCTGGAGTCTATACTAATGAACTGATGATGAGTTGGATTCAGGTGTTTGATTAAGAAAGGTTGGAAAATGTGTAGTGTTGGTGTGCCTCCAGGAACAGGGTTGGGAAACACTGGTATATACAACGTTGTTCTAATAAAACAATAATTAAAGAGCTCCAATTTATTTTTTTAAAGGAAAATACAAGATACATAAACGGGCACTTTACCACATTTGTAAACGTGACTGATATTTCACAAACCTTTTGGAACAAACAAAATGACCTGCAATGATATGACAGCACTTACATTTATGATGTTTTTAAATATTGCTAAAATGGATGCAATGCCACTTGTTGCATTGAATAATGAATGGTGTGTTGGTATATAGGCACACACACACACACACACACTTAAAAAGTCCTATCACATAATGATTGCCCTGTTATGCTGTTGACGCCAGTATATTACCATACAAAAGTGAGTAAAGTTTCTTTACAGAAGACAACTGCACTGTACACATAGCTGTTTGTATTTATTCCATTACATATTTCTGTTATGAAATATAATTTATTCATAAGTTTATAAAGCAACAGATGTCTAACATGTTAACTTTCCAGCTCATCTTCGGTGGTGGTGAAGAGCCTGATGATCCCTAAAACAATAAAGAACAGCTGTAACACATCAGCTTGTGTTTGTCTTTGAGATTATACAGCATCAGATGACGCTTGTTTCTGAGCTGGTGATTGGCTAGGCAATGAAAAGAAGCAGCCAATGAATAAGCAGAGAGTTACTCTACGAGTACTATAGCACACTAGGACAACGAGCAGCATCAGGATGTAACTCTAGTCTCGCTTTACTTGATCAAGTAGATATGATCAGAAACATACAAATTATAATTAGTGGCAGACAAGCAATTCATTTTCTTAACTACATTATAACGTTATAGTCTAGACCAGGGCTGTCACTAATGATTATTTTTGGTAATTGAGAAAAAAGGTTGATTATTCACATTAGTAATCGGATAATTCTTATAATTTTTGGGTGGTAATAAAAATAGACCCAATTGAACAATAGGCTTTAAAAATACATAAATCATATCAATGAGGCGATACACATTTGTTTAAATAAAATATCAATAGTAAGAAATAATGTTTTTTTTTTAACAAAAATAAAATAATTAAGGCGCATGTGTTAAACCGGCAACATTTAATTGAATCGTATAGCGTGCATGAATTCATAATAGAACTATGCTTTGATTATTTTTAAATGGGTTTAATATATCATGCAGCCTTGGAAAACCGTCTAATCATACATTTAATGGATTCTCAGTGAAATGAGCCACTTCCGGTATTTTGCTGGTTACTCACTGGGAAAATGAAATTTTTTTTTTTTAAATCAAGCACTCGAATCAAGGAATCATGACAGCCCTAGTCTAGACAACTTGGAGATAATCGTCTTGGTCAGAAGTTATTCAGTAAGAAGAAAACTCACCCTGACAGCACTGTTGAGCCGGTCGACGCTCCTCCTGACCGATACGCTATGACCACATTCACCAGCATCTGCAAGGGCTTTGAGAGACAACCACACATTACACTTCAACCACGGCTGAGCAAGTATCTAACAGAACCAACAACAATCTAATAAAGAGAGATTTGTTTCTGAGCTGGTGATTGGCTGGGCAAAAGAAAGCAGCAGCCAACGAATAAGCAGAGAGTTACTCTGCGAGTACTATAGCACACCAGGACAAGAGCAGCATCAGGGATGTGACTCTAGTCTCGCTTTAATTGATCGAGTAGATATGATCAAAATGAATCATACAAATTATAATCAGTGGCAGACAAGCAATTCAGCTGCCGTTAGAACTCTTGCGGTCACAGCTACATTATAACGTTATAGCCGCAGCCCAGACTAGGGCTGTCACTAATGGATTTTTTTTGAAAGCGCAGCGACCCATAATTGAGTAATCAGTCGATTATCAGGATCACATGAATAAAGATAACTATTTGATCCGATTGAAGAAATAGAGTCCCAATTGAACAATAAGCTTCAGGAAAAATACAGAGAGACTATGTCCTATAATATCCTAATGAGGCAATACAAATTTGTTGATGCAAATGCAAAATAAAGCACCTCAAAAGTAATCGTGTTTTTTTTAACAAAAAAAGTAAAAACAGTACTGTAACACTGCAGACATGTAGCGCATGAATTCATAATACTATGCCTATTATTTTTAACCTCCACAACTGGGTTTAATTATCATGACGGCACTAAAACCGTCTAATCATGCATTTAATTCTCACCGGATTCTCATCAGTGAAATGAGCCACTTCCGGTATTTTGCTGGTTACTCGCGTTTACTGAAAATGAAATTGAGGAAGCTTTTTTTAATGGCACTGCTAGCACAGCACTCGAATCGAGGAATCATGACAGCCCTAGTCTAGACAACTTGCCCATGAGATAATCGTCTTGGTCAGAAGTTATTCAGTAAGAAGCAAACTCACCCCCCCCCTGACAAAAAAAACACTGTTCAATATCATGAGCCGGTCGACGCTCCTCCTGACCGATACGCTATTAATGACCACATTCACCAGCATCTGCAAGGGCTTTGAGAGACAACCACAGAAGGTGATCATTGCAAACTTGTAGCAAGTATCTGGTTAAGAGAAAGGGTAGACCACAATATTTGGATGATTTTCTGAGCTGGTGATTGGCTAGGCAATGAAGAAAGCAGCAGCCAATAAGCAGAGAGTATACGAGTACACACCAGGACAACGAGCAGCATCAGGATGTAACTCTAGTCTCGCTTTACTTGATCGAGTAGATATGATCAAAAACATACAAATTATAATCAGTGGCAGACAAGCAATTCATTTTCTTGACACTACATTATAACGTTATAGCCTAGACTAGGGCTGTCACTAATGATTTTTTTTGGTAATTGAGTAATCAGTCGATTATTCACATGAATAATCGGATAATTCTGTAATTTTTGGTGGTAATAAAAATAGACCCAATTGAACAATAGGCTTTAAAAATACATATATAATATCAATGAGGCAATACACATTTGTTTAAATAAAATATCAAAAGTAATCGTGTTTTTTTAACAAAAATAAAAAAAATAAGGCGCATGTGTTAAACCTGCAACATTTAATTGAATCGTATAGCGTGCATGAATTCATAATAGAACTATGCTTTGATTATTTTTAAATGGGTTTAATATATCAAGCAGCCTTGGAAAACCGTCTAATCATGCATTTAATGGATTCTCATCAGTGAAATGAGCCACTTCCGGTATTTTGCTGGTTACTCACTGGGAAAATGAAATTGAGGATTTTTTAAATCAAGCACTCGAATCAGGAATCATGACAGCCCTAGTCTAGACAACTTGGAGATAATCGTCTTGGTCAGAAGTTATTCAGTAAGAAGAAAACTCACCCTGACAGCACTGTTGAGCTGGTCGATACGCTCCTCCTGACCGATACGCTATTAATGACCACATTCACCAGCCCCGGATCTGCAAGGGCTTTGAGAGACAACCACACATTACACTTCAACCACGGCTGAGCAAGTATCTAACAGAACCAACACAGGCTCTAATAAAGAGAGACCAATTTGTTTCTGAGCTGGACCTGATTTCTCAAGGCTGGACAAAAGAAAGCAGCAGCCAACGAATAAGCAGAGAGTTACTCTACGAGTACTATAGCACACCAGGAAAACGAAAAAAAAGCATCAGGATGTAACTCTAGTCTCGCTTTACTTGATCGAGTAGATATGATCAAAAACATACAAATTAGGCTCAAATCAGTGGCAGACAAGCAATTCATTTTCTTGACACTACATTATAACGTTATAGGCCTAGACTAGGGCGGACCCAAACTTTTGTCACTAATGATTTTTTTTGGTAATTGAGTAATCAGAAGCGAGATCGCGCTCATTAGGAGTTCACATGAATAATCGGATAATTCTGATAGCCATTTTTGGGTGGTAATAAAAATAGACTAACCAATTGAACAATAGGCTTTAAAAATACATATATAATATCAATGAGGCAATACACATTTGTTTAAAATAAAATATCAATTTTGCTTCTAAGTAATCGTGTTTCTTTAACAAAAATAAAATCCCTTCAAGCAGCGCAAACCTCTGACAAAAACGTAACTTCAGAATCATGATCAATCGTCTTCGATTGTTTGTAAAATGCTGTCTAACATTTAATTGTTCGTAAATTGCTGGACATGTTTGATAAAAAATGTTGAAAGTACAATCCGCACGAGAGAACGCTGTTCCCCAGGCTTTGTGTGTGTGCGCGCGAATGCGGGCGCTCTAAAACTGACAGGCAAAGTACACTTTAGCTTCAGAGCGTCCATACGATCAAATACACACAAAGCATGTAAAAACGGCCGGCTTGGAGAGTATTCACTTAAACACAGTTTATGTCTTAAAGTGAAAGAACCTTTGGAAAAATTGGTGAGTGTCAATATTTTGTTTAGTGGCCAGACTAGTGCTTCATTAATGTTAATCAAGAACAAAATGCAAAGAGAAAATTACTCACAGCTCTTAATCTAAATAAAGTTATAGCTTTAAGCATTAATGAATCATACAGTGGAATATATGCATGTTCATTTACATTCATGGATGCGAGTGAATGATTTAGAAGACATTCATGGAAAAATTAAATCACTGTTTTATTTTCATTTCATTTGGTATTTGTTTTTTGGTATACAAATGGCAATTTGTCAGTTTGTTAACTTTGTTTCTTTGTTCATGTTCTTACTGATCTTATGTAATAAAACACTAAAAAATCCTGCACCGTGAGTGCAAACAAATTGATGTTTAAATATTTATTTAATTAAATATTTATTTATCAATTCAGAATAAAATTTGTTAATTAAGCTGCTAATCTATCACTAATATAGTGGTGTTTGTGTGTGTGTGTGTGCGCATGTTTATGTGGTTTAATGAGGAAACACAAATTTGTATAATGACTATAGATGACAACTTATACAAGGAGAAGTGATTTATGAGACATTTTCAGTGTCCCCATAAATCAAAATGCTCGTAAAAATCATACAGTCAGTAAGTTTTTTGGGGAAGTTCAGTAAGAAGAAAACTCACCCTGACAGCACTGTTGAGCTGGTCTAAGTTTACGCTCCTCCTGACCGGGTAGGGTACGCTAATGACCACATTCACCAGCATCTGCAAGGGCTTTGAGAGACAACCACACATTACACTTCAACCACGGCTGCAAGTATCCCCTAACAGAACCAACAAAACCAACGTCGTGTGTGTTGTGTATATATAAATAAATAAAACTACAGAATAAAGATAACCGTTAAAGTACACGATCGATAAAGAGTAATACCATTACAACCTTAACGATACCCATCCCTAATTAAAAATACAGTATGAGCACACGGAAAAACCAGGTGATTTTATTTTAGTCTTAAATACTTTTTTTTTTTCATAATGTTTAGTGAAATTATTTGGTAGTCTGAGGTGGGATGGGGAGCCAGATTTTTTTTATAGGTTTAAGGGGGGGTTGAAAACACTGCACTAGAGCATCCCTTCATTCAGAACACAGGGACATCTGATAAGAATCATGTAGAGTGGGTCAAGTCTGGAAGATTTTGATGCAAGAGAGAGTGTGGCCAGCTGGATTAGCCAAGGCCAAAGATCAAGAAAGGCCAAACTACAGGAGATGCCATCCGAGTGGCATGTGACTGCAATGGAGGATAGTCCATAATACATTGAGCCATGAGAGTTCAGTTTGAAGCCCTTAAAACACTTAATTTAGATTTTATTTTTATATTCATTTATCTGAGATGTTTTAACTTTAAGCACTTAACACCACCACTTTTTCAGTAAGTTACCTTTCTTGTAGAATTGTGCTTCAAATAAATAACATTATGTTGACCGATTGTTATGTTAGTCTTATCCTAGTCAATATTGCCTATACGAAATTTGGGTGCACCAAACTTTTGAGCTGTGCACCTAAGAAAGAAAGTTAGGCGCACCATGCAACCAGTGCAAAAAGTTAGTCTAGAGCCCTGCAACAACAATCTAATAAAGAGGGATTTGTTTCTGAGCTTGATTGGCTGGCAAAAGAAAGCAGCAGCCAACGAATAAGCAGAGAGTTACTCTACGAGTACTATAGCACACCAGGACAACGAGCAGCATCAGGAGTAACTCTAGTCTCGCTTTACTTGATCGAGTAGATATGATCAAAAACAAAACAAATTATAGTCAGTGGAGACAAGCAATTCCATTTTCTTGACACTACATTATAACGTTAAAGCCTAGACTAGGGCTTCACTAATGATTTTTTTTTGGTAATTGAGTAATCAGTCGATTAATCACGATGTCATAATCAGATATTCTTTGGTGGTAAATAAAAATAGACCCAATTGAACAATAAGCTTTAAAAATACATATATAAATATCAATGAGGCAATACACATTTGTTTAAATAAAAAATCAAAGTAATCCGTGTTTTTTTAACAAAAAAAAAATAAGGCGCATGTGTTAAACCTGCAACATTTAATTAAATCGTATAGCGTGCATGAATTCATAATATACCTATGCTTTGAATATTTTTTAAATGGGTTTTAAAAAATCATGCAGCCTTGGAAAAACCGTCTAATCATGCATTTAATGGATTCTCATCAGTGAAATGAGCCACTTCGGTATTTTCGCTGGTTACTCACTGGGAAAATGAAATTGAGGATTTGTTTAAATCAAGTACTCGAATCGCGGAATCATGACAGTCCAAGTCTAGACAACTTGGCGATAATCGTCTTGGTCAGAAGTTATTCAGTAAGAAGAAAACTCACCCTGACAGCACTGTTGACCGGTCGACGCTCCTAACCGATACGCTATTAATGACCACATTCACCAGCATCTGCAAGGGCTTAGAGAGACAACCACACATTACACTTCAACCACAGCTGAGCAAGTAACTTAACAGAACCAACAACAATCCTGATAAAGAGGGATTTGTTTCTGAGCTGGTGATTGGCTGGGCAAAAGAAAGCAGCAGCCAACGAATAAGCAGATAGTTACTCTGCGAGTACTATAGCACACAGGACAAGGAGCAGCATCAGGGTGTGACTCAAGTCTCGCTCATCACACGTTAACTTTTATAAAAGAATCATTTAGATCTGAAAATTAACATCAGCAGCAGCAGTAGTACCATCAAGTGTGGTTAGAACTCTCCTGCGTTCATCAGCTGCCGTTTATCATGGTTTCGCTTCATATTAATCAGGAGCCGCGCACGACCAGCAGAATGGAGAAAGCAGTTCGCACACTTGCATCTTCTCATTCAGGAATACACCACTGATGATGAAGAAATAACTATTTGATCCGATGAAGAAATGAGTCCATACAAACGAAGTTCAGGAAAATACAGAGAGACTTAACTGTCCTACCCAGGTGCGACAAATGTTGATGCAAATGCAAATAAAAGCACCTCAAACCAAGTGAATCTAAAGTAAAAACAGTACTGTAACAGCAGACATGTAGCGCATCAGACTACAAGCCTATTATGTATTACATCACAACCGTTGCAAATTTCATGACGGCAACTAGCCAATCTCAAATCTCACCGGCATTCATAAAAAGTCGAGAAACACACTCAGTGCTGAATCTACTCGCGTTTAGCGCTTTGAAATCATTTGAAAGAGCTTTTAACTGCCCTGTCAATGGCGCCACGTGCTAGCACAGCACTCATTCATGATCATTCATCCCCTGATGTTTCTTTTCCGCAGTTTAATTAGGTAATAGCTTAAGGATATTTGCCACGATTTCAATTATCATGCAGTAACCAACACCCCACCCCCCCCCCCCCCCCTAAAAAAAAAAAAAACAATTCCAATCTGGAATTGGAATAATTTTCGCTTCCAACCCTAGCAGAAGGAATCTGGCATTGCAAACTTGTAGCATAGATCCTGGTTAAGAGAAAGGGTAGACCACATATTTTGGTATGTTATCTGAGCTGGTGATTGGCTAGGCCATGAAAAGCAGCAGCCAATACTATAGCACACCAGGACAACGAGCAGCATCAGGATGTGACTCTAGTCTCGCTTTACTTGATCGAGTAGATATGATCAAAAACATACAAATTATAAACAGTGGCAGACAAGCCAATCATTTCTTGACACTACATTATAACGTTAAAGCCAAAACTAGGGCTGTCACTAATGATTTTTTTGGTAATTGAGTAATCAGTCGATAATTCACAATAATAATCGGATAATTCTGTATATTTTTGGGTGGTAAAAAAAATAAAAATAGAACATCCCAATGAACAATAGGCTTTAAAAAACATATATAATATCAATGAGGCAATACACATTTGTTTAAATAAAATATCAAAAGTAATCCGTTTTTTTTTACACAAAAAATAAAATTAAGGCGCATGTGTTAAACCTGCAACATTTAATTGAATCTTAAAGCGTGCATGAATTCATAAAAGAACTATGTTTTGATTATTTTTAATGGGTTTAATATATCATGCAGCCTTGGAAAACCGTCTAATCAGCATTTAATGGATTCTCATCAGTGAAATGAGCCACTTCCGGTATTTTGCTGGTTTACTCACTGGGAAAATGAATTGAGGATTTTTTAAAATCAAGCACTCGAATCATGGTACAAGCTCTAGTCTAGACAACTTGGAGATAATCGTCTTGGTCAGAAGTTATTCAGTAAGAAGAAAACTCACCCTGACAGCACTGTTGAGCTGGTCGACGCTCCTCCTGACCGATACGCTATTAATGACCACATTCACCAGCATCTGCAAGGGCTTTGAGAGACAACCACACATTACACTTCAACCACGGCTGAGCAAGTATCTAACAGAACCAACACAGGGCTCTTAGTAGTTACCAATTTGGCCGCACGATGCGACCTAATTTCTCAAGGGTACGACTAAAAAAAAATCTGAGGGCGCACCTGTGCGACCAGCCATTCGAGAAAAGAAAAAAAAGTATCCGCGACTCTGAAGACTCCATGTGTTCTACAACAGACACACATTAGGCTCATATCGTGGTCTAAACCAATCAGAGATAGTGAAGGGCGGACCCCAAACTTTTGTCTATGATGCATTTTGCTATTCCAAAGATCAGAAGCGAGATCGCGCTCAACGT
Source organism: Ptychobarbus kaznakovi (assembly GCA_027422405.1). Taxonomy (NCBI): domain Eukaryota; kingdom Metazoa; phylum Chordata; class Actinopteri; order Cypriniformes; family Cyprinidae; genus Ptychobarbus; species Ptychobarbus kaznakovi. The sequence continues at coordinate 69,488 of JAPDDN010000581.1, forward strand.
GGAGGAGTTTCAGCCGTGTAACATGAAAGCCAATTTTATGATAAAAGAGAGCACTAACCATTAACACATGCTTACACTTTAGGCCCAGTGGCTGTTATATAAACTACGTTTATAATTATTTTTAGTTGCTTCTAAATTATTATAGCCGCGTTTCTTCTAGCACAACTTCATTCCCTTCACAGCAGCGCACATTCGTTCCTCTGACAAAAAACGTAACGTCAGATCAATCACTCGTCAAGTCGACTTGTTGTCAAAAGCAAGTCTTTTACAGTTACTAAATAGCTGACATGTTTGATAATAAACTGATGAAAGTACAATCCGCACGAGAGACGCTGATCCCCAGCGCAGTTATGTGTGGCGCGCGTGCGCCGGCGCGCTATAAAAAAAACTGCAGCAAAGTACACTTTGAGCTTCCAATGCAGCCAAACGATCAAAAACACACAAAGCATGTAAAAAAAAAACGGGCCGGCTTGGAGAGTATTCACTTAAACACAGTTTATGTCTTAAAGAGAACGAGAACTGTTGGGTAGAAAATTGTGTGGTGTCAAAATTTTGTTTTAGTGACAGACTAGTGCTTCATTAATGTTAATCAAAGGAACAAAATGCAAAGAGAAAATCACCCACAGCTCTTATCTACAAATAAAGTTAAAGCTTTAAGCATTAATCTATCAATACAGTGAAATACTATGCATGTTCAGTATACATTCATGGATGCGTGTTCATGTTAGTAGACATTCATGGAAAAATTAAATCACTGTTTTTTTTTTCATTTCAATTGTACAATTGTTTTATGGTATGACCAAATGGCATATTTGTCAGTTTGTTTAACTTTGTTTCTTTTGTTCATGTTCTTACTGTATCTTATGTATATAAAACACTAAAAATGCCATGCACCTGGTGCATTTACAAATTGATGTTTTATATTTATTTAATTAAATATTTAAATAACATTTCAGAATAAAAAGCAATGTTAATTAAGCTGCTAAACTATCATATAAATATAGGTGTGGTGTAGTGTGTGTGTGTGTGCGCGCATGTTTATGTGGTTTATGAGGACACACAAATTTGTATAATACATAGGTATGACATAGGTATTACAAGGAGAAGGTGATTTATGAGGACATTTTCACAGTGTCCCCAAAATTCAAAATGCCTTATAAATCATACAGAGTAAGGTTTTTGGGGGGAAATAGAAATGCACCGTCTCCTGTGAGGGCTAAGTTTAGGTGTAGGCAATAGCACATACAGTTTGTACAGTATAAAAACAATACCCCTATGGAAAGTCCCCGTAAACCATAAAAACCAACGTGCGTGTGTTGTGTTTATATAAATAAATAAAAAGGTACAGATAAGAATACCGTTAAAGTACCGGATCGATAAGAGGAGTAATACCATTACAACCTTAACGATACCCATCCCTAATTAAATAACAGTAATGAGCACAGAAAAACCAGGTGATTTTTTTTCAGTCTTTAAATACTTTTTTTTTTCATAATGTTTAGTGAAATGATTTGTAGTCTGAGGTGGATGGGTAAGCCAGATTTTTTTTATAGGTAAATGAGGGTGGGGGAGTTGATAAGCACTGCACTAGAGCATCCCTCATTCAGACACAGTGGACGATCTGATAAGAATCAGTGTAGAGGGGTCAAGTCTGGAAGATTTTGATGCTAGAGAGAGTGTGGCCAGCTGGTTTAGCCAAGGCCAAATATCAAGAAGGCCAAAACTACAGGAGATGGCCATCCGAGGGGCATGTGACGCAATGGAGGATAGTCCAAAATACATTGAGCCATGAGATGATCAGTTTGAAGCCCTTAAACCACTTAATTTAGATTTTATTTTTATTTCATTTATCTTGAGATGTTTTAACTTTAAGACACTTTAAGCACCAACACTTTTTCAGTAAGTTACCTTCTTGTAGAATTGTGCTTCAAATAAATAACTTTATGTTGACCAGATTGTTAGTTAGTCGTTTACTAGTCAATATTGCCTATACGAAAATTTGGGTGCACCTAACTTTTGTGCTGGTGCACCTAAGAAAGAAAGTTAGGCGCACCAGTGCAACCAGTGCAAAAAGTTAGTCTAGAGCCCTGCAACAACAATCTAATAAAGAGGGATTTGTTTCTGAGCTGGTGATTGGCTGGGCAAAAGAAAGCAGCAGCCAACGAATAAGCAGAGAGTTACTCTACGAGTACTATAGCACACCAGGACAACGAGCAGCATCAGGATGTAACTCTAGTCTCGCTTTACTTGATCGAGTAGATATGATCAAAAACATACAAATTATAGTCAGTGGGAGACAAGCAATTCATTTTCTTGACACTACATTATAACGTTATAGCCTAGACTAGGGCTGTCACTAATGATTTTTTTTTGGTAATTGAGTAATCAGTCGATTATTCACATGAATAATCAGATAATTCTTTGGTGGTAATAAAAATAGACCCAATTGAACAATAAGCTTTAAAAATACATATATAATATCAATGAGGCAATACACATTTGTTTAAATAAAATATCAAAAGTAATCGTGTTTTTTTTAACAAAAAAAAATAAGGCGCATGTGTTAAACCTGCAACATTTAATTAAATCGTAAAGCGTGCATGAATTCATAATAGAACTATGCTTTGATTATTTTTAAATGGGTTTAAAATATCATGCAGCCTTGGAAAACCGTCAAATCATGCATTTAATGGATTCTCATCAGTGAAATGAGCCACTTCCGGTAATTTCGCTGGTTACTCACTGGGAAAATGAAATTGAGGATTTGTTTAAATCAAGTACTCGAATCGAGGAATCATGACAGCCCTAGTCTAGACAACTTGGCGATAATCGTCTTGGTCAGAAGTTATTCAGTAAGAAGAAAACTCACCTGACAGCACTGTTGAGCCGGTCGACGCTCCTAACCGATACGCTATTAATGACCACATTCACCAGCATCTGCAAGGGCTTAGAGAGACAACACACATTACACTTCAACCACAGCTGAGCAAGTATCTTACAGAACCAACAACAATCTGATAAAGAGGGATTTGTTTCTGAGCTGGTGATTGGCTGGGCAAAAGAAAGCAGCAGCCAACGAATAAGCAGAGAGTTACTCTGCGAGTACTATAGCACCAGGACAAGGACAGCATCAGGGTGTGACTCAAGTCTCGCTCTTCACACGTTACTTTTTAAAAAAGAATCATTTAGATCTGAAAAATTAACATCGGCAGCAGCAGTAGTACCTTCAGTGTGTAGAACTCTCCTGCGGTCATCAGCTGCCGTTATCAGGGTTACGCTTCAGAGTTTAATCAGGAGCAGCGCAGCGACCAGCAGAATGGAGAAAGCAGTTCGCACACTTCTCATTCAGGATTACACCACTGTTGATGAAGAAATAACTATTTGATCCGATGAAGAAATGAGTCCATACAAACGAAGTTCAGGAAAATACAGAGAGACTTAACTGTCCTAAACCAGGTGCGACAAATGTTGATGCAAATGCAAATTAAAGCACCTCAAACCAAGTGAATCTAAAGTAAAAACAGTACTGTAACAGCAGACATGTAGCGCATCAGACTACAGCCTATTATGTAATTACATCACAACCGTTGCGAAATTCATGACGGCACTAGCAATCTCAAATTCTCACCGCATTCATAAAAAGTCGAGTAACACACTTCAGTGCTGAATCTACTCGCGTTTAGCGCTTTGAATCATTTGAAAGCTTTAAACTGCCCTGCAGATGGTGCCACGTGCTAGCACAGCACTCTCATGATCATTCAGCCCATGATGTTTCTTTTCGCAGTTTATTTAGGTAATAGCTTAAGGATATTTGCACGATTTCAATTATCATGCAGTAACCAACACCCCCCCCCCCCCTAAAAAAAAAACAATTCCAATCTGGAATTGGAATAGATTTTCGATTCCCAACCCTAGCAGAAGGTGATCTGGCATTGCAAACTTGTAGCATAGATCCTGGTTAAGAGAAAGGGTAGACCACAATATTTGGTATGTTTCTGAGCTGGTGATTGGCTAGGCAATGAAAAGCAGCAGCCAATACTATAGCACACCAGGACAACGAGCAGCAGCATCAGGATGTGACTCTAGTCTCGCTTTACTTGATCGAGTAGATATGATCAAAAACATACAAATTATAATCAGTGGCAGACAAGCAATTCATTTCTTGACACTACATTATAACGTTATAGCCTAGAACTAGGGCTGTCACTAATGATTTTTTGGGTAATTGAGTAATCAGTCAATTATTCACATGAATAATCGGATAATTCTGATAATTTTTGGGTGGTAATAAAAATAGACCCAATTGAACAATAGGCTTTAAAAATACATATAATAATATCAATGAGGCAATACACATTTGTTTAAATAAAATATCAAAAGTAAACATGTTTTTTTTTTTACAAAAATAAAATAATTAAGGCGCATGTGTTAAACCTGCAACATTTAATTGAATCGTATAGCGTTCATGAATTCATAATAGAACTATGCTTTGATTGTTTAAATGGGTTTAATATATCATGCAGCCTTGGAAAACCGTCTAATCATACATTTAATGGATTCTCATCAGTGAAATGAGCCACTTCCGGTATTTTGCTGGTTACTCACTGGAAAATGAAATTGAGGATTTTTTTAAAATCAAGCACTCGAATCGAGGAATCATGACAGCCCTAGTCTAGACAACTTGGAGATAATCGTCTTGGTCAGAAGTTATTCAGTAAGAAAACTCACCCTGACAGCACTGTTGAGCTGGTCGACGCTCCTCCTGACCGATACGCTATTAATGACCACATTCACCAGCATCTGCAAGGGCTTTGAGAGACAACCACACATTACACTTCAACCACGGCTGAGCAAGTATCTAACAGAACCAACAACAATCTAATAAAGAGGGATTTGTTTCTGAGCTGGTGATTGGCTGGGCAAAAGAAAGCAGCAGCCAACGAATAAGCAGAGAGTTACTCTACGAGTACTATAGCACACCAGGACAACGAGCAGCATCAGGATGTAACTCTAGTCTCGCATTACTTGATCGAGTAGATATGATCAAAAACATACAAATTATAGTCAGTGGGAGACAAGCAATTAATTTTCGTGACACTACATTATAACGTTATAGCCTAGACTAGGGCTGTCACTATTGATTTTTTTTTGGTAATTGAGTAATCAGTCGATTATTCACATGGCTTCAATAATCGGATAATTCTGATAATTTTTTGGTGGTAATAAAAATAGACCCAATTGAACAATAGGCTTTAAAAATACATATATAATATCAATGAGGCAATACACATTTGTTTAAATAAAATATCAAAAGTAATCGTGTTTTTTTAACAAAATAAAAATAAGGCGCATGTGTTAAACCTGCAACATTTAATTAAATCGTATAGCGTGCATGAATTCATAATAGAACTATGCTTTGATTATTTTTAAATGGGTTAAATAAATATATCATGCAGCCTTGGAAAACCGTCTAATCATGCATTTAATGGATTCTCATCAGTGAAATGAGCCACTTCCGGTATTTTGCTGGTTACTCACTGGGAAAATGAAATTGAGGATTTGTTTAAATCAAGTACTCGAATCGAGGAATCATGACAGCCCTAGTCTAGACAACTTGGAGATAATCGTCTTGGTCAGAAGTTATTCAGTAAGAAGAAAACTCACCCTGACAGCACTGTTGAGCCGGTCGACGCTCCTCCTAACCGATACGCTATTAATGACCACATTCACCAGCATCTGCAAGGGCTTAGAGAGACAACCACACATTACACTTCAACCACAGCTGAGCAAGTATCTTACAGAACCAACAACAATCTGATAAAGAGGGATTTGTTTCTGAGCTGGTGATTGGCTGGGCAAAAGAAAGCAGCAGCCAACGAATAAGCAGAGAGTTACTCGAGCTACGAGTACTATAGCATTATAGCACCAGGACAAAACAACAACAACAAGACAGAGCAGCATCAGGAAGTGACTCAAGTCTCGCTCTTTACACGTTACTTTATAAAAGGAAATCATTTAGATCTGAAAAAAATTAAACATCGGCAGCAGCAGTGTACCTTCAGTATGTGTGAACTCTCCTGCGGTCATCAGCTGCCGTTATCAGGGTTACGCTTCAGAGTTTATCAGGAGCAGCGCAGCGACCAGCAGACTGAGGAGAAAGCAGTTCGCACACTTCTTCATTCAGGATTACACCACTGTTGATGAAGAAATAACTATTTGATTCCGATGAAGAAATAAGAGTCCGTGACAAACGAAGTTCAGAAAATACAGAGAGACTTAACCTGTCCTAACAAAGTGCGAAAATGATGATGCAAATGCAAATTAAAGCACCCCAAACTAGGCGAATCTAAAGTAAAAACAGTACTGTAACAGCAGACATGTAGCGCATCAGACTACCAGCCTATTATGTAAATACATCACAACCGTTGCAAATTTCATGATGGCACTAGTAATCTCAAATTCTCACCGGCATTCATAAAAAGTCGAGTAACACGCTTCAGTGCTGAATCTACTCGCGTTTAGCGCTTTTATTCATTTGAAAGCTTTTAACTGTCCTGCAGATGGCGCCAAGTGCTAGCACAGCACTCTCATGATCATTCAGCCCATGATGTTTCTTTTCGCAGTTTATTTAGGTAATAGCTTAGGATATTGCACGATTTCAATCATCATGCAGTAACCAACCCCCAACCCCTCAAAAAAAAACAATTCCAATCTGGAATTGGAATAGATTTTCGATTCAAACCCCTAACAGACAGGTGATCTGGCATTGCAAACTTGAAGCATAGATCCTGGTTAAGGGAAAGGGTTAGACCACCCCAGAATATTTGGTATGTTTCTGAGCTGATGATTGGCTAGGCAATGAAAAGCAGCAGCAATATTATAGCACCCACCAGGACAACGAGCAGCATCAGGAATGTAACTCTAGTCTCGCTTTACTTGATCGAGTAGATATGATCAAAAACATACAAATTAAAGTCAGTGGGAGACAAGCAATTCTTTTTCTTGACACTACATTATAACGTTATAGCCTAGACTAGGGCTGTCACTAATGATTTTTTTTGGTAATTGAGTAATCAGTCGATTATCACCATGAATAATTCTGATAATTTTGGTTTGGTGTAATAAAAAATAGACCTAATTGAACAATAGGCTTTAAAAATACATATATAATATCAATGAGGCAATAAACATTTGTTTAAATAAAATATCAAAAGTAATCGTGTTTTTTTAACAAAATAAAATAATTAAGGCGCATGTGTTAACCTGCAACATTTAATTGAATCGTATATGTGCATGAATTCATAATAGAACTATGCTTTGATTATTTTTTAAATGGGTTTAATATATCATGGCATCCTTGGAAAAACCGTCTAATCATGCATTTAATGGATTCTCATCAGTGAAATGAGCCACTTCCGGTATTTTGCTGGTTACTCACTGGGAAAATTAAATTGAGGATTTGTTTAAATCAAGTACTCGAATCGAGGAATCATAACTGCCTAGTCTAGACAACTTGGAGATAATCGTCTTGGTCAGAAGTTATTCAGTAAGAAGAAAACTCACTCCCTGACAGCACTGTTGAGCCGCTCGGGTCGACGCTCCTCCTGACCGATACGCTATTAATGACACATTCACCAGCATCTGCAAGGGCTTTGAGAGAAACACACATTACACTTCAACCACGGTGAGCAAGTATCTAACAGAACCAACAACAATCTAATAAAGAGGGATTTGTTTCTGAGCTGGTGATTGGCTGGGCAAAAGAAAGCAGCAGCCAACGAATAAGCAGAGAGTTACTCTACGAGTACTATAGCACCACCAGGACAACGAGCAGCATCAGAGATTGTAACTCTAGTCGCTTTACTTGATCGAGTAGATATGATCAAAAACATACAAATTATAATCAGTGGAGACAAACAATTCATTTTCTTGACACTACATTATAACGTTTATAGCCTAAACTAGGGCTGTCACTAATGATTTTTTGGGGTTTGAGTAATCAGTCAATTATTCACATGAATTAATCGGATAATTCTGAAATTTTTGGTGGTAATAAAAATAGACCCAATTGAACAATAGGCTTTACAAATACATATATAATATCAATGAGGCAATACGCATTTGTTTAAATAAATATCAAAAGTAATCGTGTTTTTTAAACAAAAATAAATAATTAAGGCGCATGTGTTAAACCTGCAACATTTAATTGAATTCGTATAGCGTGCATGAATTCATAATAGAACTATGCTTTGATTATTTTTAAATGGGTTTTATATCATGCAGCCTTGGAAAACCGTCTAATCATACATTTAATGGATTCTCATCAGTGAAATGAGCCACTTCCGGTATTTTGCTGGTTACTCACTGGAAAATGAAATTGAGGATTTTTTAAAATCAAGCACTCGAATCGAGGAATCATGACAGCCCTAGTCTAGACAACTTGGAGATAATCGTCTTGGTCAGAAGTTATTCAGTAGGAAGAAAACTCACCCTGACAGCACTGTTGAGCTGGTCGACGCTCCTCCTGAACGATACGCTATTAATGACTACATTCACCAGCATCTGCAAGGGTTGAGAGACAACCACACATACACTTCAAACGGCTGAGCAAGTATCTAACAGAACCAACAACAATCTAATAAAGAGGATTTGTTTCTGAGCTGGTGATTGACTGGGCAAAAGAAAGCAGCAGCCAACGAATTAAGCAGAGAGTTACTCTTACGAGTACTATAGCACACCAGGAAAACGAGCAGCATCAGGATGTAACTCTAGTCTCGCTTTCTTGATCGAGTAGATATGATCAAAAAACATACAAAATTATAATCAGTGGCAGACAAGCAATTCATTTTCTTGACACTACATTATAACGTTATAGCCTAGACTAGGGCTGTCACTAATGATTTTTTTTGGTAAATTGAGTAATCCAGTCGATTATTCACATGAATAATCGGATAATTCTGATAATTTTTTGGTGGTAATAAAAAAATAGACCCAATTGAACAATAGGCTTTTAAAATAATATATAACTATCAATGAGGCAATACACATTTGTTTAAAATAAAATATCAAAAGTAATCGTGTTTTTTTTAACAAAATAAATAAGGCGCATGTGTTAAACCTGCAACATTTAATTGAATCGTATAGCGTGCATGAATTCTAATAGAACTATGCTTTGATTATTTTTAAATGGGTTTAATATATCATGCAGCCTTGGAAAAAATCTAATCATGCATTTAATGGATTCTCATCAGTGAAATGAGCCACTTCCGGTATTTTGCTGGTTACTCACTGGGAAAATGAAATTGAGGATTTGTTTAAATCAAGCACTCAAATCGAGGAATCATGACAGCCCCTAGTCTAGACAACTTGGGAGATAATCGTCTTGGTCAGAAGTTATTCAGTAAGAAGAAAACTCAACTGACAGCACTGTTGAGCCGGTCGACGCTCCTCCTGACCGATACGCAATTAATGACCACATTCACCAGCATCTGAAGGGCTTTGAGAGACAACCACACATTACACTTCAACCACGGCTGAGCAAGTATCTAACAGAACCAACAACAATTAATAAAGAGGATTTGTTTCTGAGCTGGTGATTGGTGGGCAAAAGAAAGCAGCAGCCAACGAATAAGCAGAGAGTTACTCTACGAGTACTATAGCACACCACAGGAAAACGAGCAGCATCAGGATGTAACTCTAGTCTCGCTTTACTTGATCGAGTAGATATGATCAAAAACATACAAATATAATCAGTGGCAGACAAGCAATTCATTTTCTTGACACTACATTATAACGTTATAGGCCTAGACTAGGCTGTCACTAATGATTTTTTTTTGGTAATTGAGTAATCAGTGATTATTCACATGAATAATCGGATAATTCTGAAAATTTTTGGTGGTAATAAAAATAGACCCAATTGAACAATAGGCTTTAAAAATACATATATATCAATGAGGCAATACACATTTGTTTAAATAAAATATCAAAAGTAATCGTGTTTTTTTTATCAAAAATAAAATAATTAAGGTGTGATGTGTTAAACCTGCAACATTTAATTGAATCTGTATAGCGTGCATGAATTTTTTTAAATGGGTTTAATATATATCATGCAGCCTTGGAAAACCGTCTAATCATGCATTTAATGGATCTCATCAGTGAAATGAGCCACTTCGGTATTTTGCTGGTTACTCACTGGAAAATGAAATTGAGGATTTTTTAAAATCAAGCACTCGAATCATGACAGCCCTAGTCTAGACAACTTGGAGATAATCGTCTTGGTCAGAAGTTATTCAGTAAGAGAAGAAACTCACCCTGACAGCACTGTTGAGCTGGTCGACGCTCCTCCTGACCGATACGCTATTAATGACCACATTCACCAGCATCTGCAAGGGCTTTGAGAGACAACCACACATTACCTTCAAACCACGGCTGAGCAAGTATCTAACAGAACCAACACAGGGCTCTAGAGTGTGACCAATTTGGTCGCACATGCGACCTAATTTCTCAAGGGTGCGACTAAAAAAAAATTGAGGGCGCACCTGTGCGACCAGGCCATTCGAGAAAAAAAAAAAAAAGTATCCGCGACTGAAAGTCTCCATGTGGTTCTACAACAGACACACATTAGGCTCATATCGTGGTCTAAACCAATCAGAGATAGTGAAGGGCGGACCCCAAATTTGTCTATGATGCATTTTTGCTATTCCAAATAGAAGCGAGATCGCGCTCACGTGGAGGAGTTTCAGCACGCGTAACATGAAAGCCATGTTTATGATAGAAGAGAGAACTAACCATTAACACATGCTTACACTTTAGGCCTGTGGCTGTTATATTAAACTACGTTTATTATTATTTT
>JAPDDN010000099.1:0-76460 GCA_027422405.1 Ptychobarbus kaznakovi
GACCTCCACCCGAATGCTCACGGCTGCCCGTTCAGCAATGGCGTCAGCTCTGGGGTCCGGTGCGGCGGTGGTCGACAACACCCGAGGGGGGCAGCCCCACCGCACCTTCATCCTCAGAGGACGTGAACCCATCCCCCGATGCTGCGATCGACATCCTTTCTACAGACGGCGCACCGAATGAAATGCTGGTCGCCCCGTGGGACGGACCAGCGAAATCACCCGGGAACCGGACGGGATGTCCGCTGCGTGAGGAGTAAGAGGTCCGTGGGGACGTACCCGGCGGAGAGGCTCTTACTGTCACCCTCAGATCTCCCAGAGCGTCAGCCGGCGATCCTCTGCTTGCAGAGAGACCAGCACGGGTGGCAGCAGAGGGTGCCAATCCTTTCATAAAGGAAAGGCGAGATCGCAACAAAATCATGCTCATACGCCCACAACAGGCGCATGAGTCACCCACGAACGCATCTTCAGCGTGTTGGAAGCCCAGACACTGAAGACAACGATCGTGTCCGTCATCCGCAGATAGGAAACGACCGCAACCAGAAGGACACGGACGAAACGGCATCTTGAAAAAGACGCGATCGTCCGTGATTTGCTCTTTTAGAATTTGCTCTCTTAGTTGAAGTGCCCAGGGGAATCGCTGATGAGAGGGACTCCGCTGATCGCACCGTTACGCCAACCAGGAACAAAACAAAGATGAAAGGCTTTGTGGAGATCAGCACTCTTCTCATCCACTCGGCTCTGAAGCAAAAATCTAATCAGTGGACGCACCTGTTGCCCTTTTATACCCGTATGCACGGGGAGTGGCTCAGGTATGCAAAATCCACTAGCCAATTTCATTGGCGTTTTCTCTTAAAGTCAGAGATGATCGGGGCTTCCAAGTAAATCCCCTATGTCGTCACGACATAACTCGTAGTGACCGACAGATAGGGAACAGAATTTATCTGAAATAGAAATCTTTTGTATTATAAATGTCTTTATCACCACTTTTGATCAATTTAAAGCATCCTTGCTAAATCTAATTATTAATTTCTATAATTTATTTTCACAATATATATATATACTGACTAAGCTTTTGAATGGTATAGTGTATAATGTTACAAAAGCCTTTCATTTCAGATAAATGCTGATCTTTGGATCCTTCTATTCATTAAATATTCCTGAAAAAATGTACTCAACTGTTTTAAATATTGACAATAACAATAGATAAAAAATGTTTCTTGAGCAGAATTAAAAATAAATTAGAATGCTTTTTGAAGATCATGTGACACTGAAGACTGGAGTAATGATGGTGAAAATTCAGCTTTGATCACAGCAATCAATTACATTTTAGAATATGTTCACATAGAAAGCAGTTGTTTTTAGTAAAAAATATTTCACAATATTACTGCTTTTGCTGTATTTTTGATCAAATAAATGCAGGTGAACAGAAGAGACTTATTTATAAACCATTAAAAATCTTACTGTTCAAAAACTTTTGACTGGTAGGTTATATATATTACAGAAATGTTATATTGTAACACACACACACACACACACACACACACACACACACACACACACACACACACACACACACACACACACACACACACACACACACACACACACACACACACACACACACACACACACACACACACACACACACACACACACACACACACACACACACACACACACACACACACACACACACACACACACACCTGTCCCCCTCACTTCTGAAATGATGGCTACGCCCTTGCGTTAAGTGTTTTCCCCCCTTTAGAAAATCTAAATAAACACTTATGCATGTAGACAGACATTATTTATAGTTCATATTTTGGGTTTGTCAGTTTTTCTGCATATTATGCTTTATTAGCAAGGTTTGTACATAATGTGGTCTTTAATATGATCTCGGTGCATGAGAAGAAAATTATTATGTGTATCTGCACATAGTATGCTTTACAATTTTGTCTAATCACTATTGGTACCTTAAGCAACATTTGTATTAAGCCTTATATCCCTGTTCAAGTTCGCTAATTCACAAGCCGAGTGAGAATCATACTCGCAAAATAATGTTAATTATTAAACTAAATAAAATCAAAACTTTCAAAAACACGCAGACATGTGATTCTATTATTGAGTGACAGGCAGTGGGTTTAATCTGTGAAATGAATAGATTTACTATCCGACGCCGTCTCATCATCTTCCTGACCTGCTTCCCTTGGGGTTTTTACACAGAAAAAAAGTCTATAAAAAACATACTGAACAATGTAGTATGTTTTTTTTAGACTTTTTTTTTGTTGCAATTCTCGATGCAGCATGAATGACATACTGTACAATTGTGACATTTTCCACAATCACAACAGAAAATCAAAAACACTACCCTAAACTCAATAGCGGAACGGCAGCGCAATCCTCTCAGTATGGCGGTTAAACAACGCAGTTTCCCAGAACTCAACCCGTAACATCAGCTTCACATTCTCTATAGAGTCTGGGAATGTGTCGTCACAGCGGCAATGCATTCTGGGAATTTAGGTCACAGGAGCTACAGCGGACACTGGATAATATAGTTAATATAGACTTTGATATTATTTAATGTTTCTATTATTCTACTTAAGATCGCGTTGGAGTGGTTAAGGCTCACTTTACATCATTTGCCATAGCCCTTTGCATAGTCGGTGTAAAAAAAATGCTTTTTTCCGCCTTAGAAAGCTGAAAAAGCAGAGGTATTTCCTGCAGACATTAATAGATAGACCATATCGATGTCTGCATGAAATGCCTCTGCTTTTGATTAACGCTATGTTGATACAGTAAGCGTTAATCATTCCAATGCGATCTTAAGTTGAATCACATAAACATAAAATAATTTCCAATAAAATGTCTACATTGACTACGGAACTCGGATGAAAGTTAAACTGAAACTCGGTAACAACTCAAATAAGATATGGCTTAATAATTGATCTCTGTAGATTTAATATATACAGTGATTTGCATTAAAGCCCTCACACTACAAATAAAAGAAAATCATGCATTTAAATATTATCTGTGGCAGCACTTTGATCCCCGGCCACTTGTTTGTAACGATTAAGTTTCATTCATTAATTTATTTGATTGCTTGCATCATTGTTCGGTATCTCTAATAGTAAGGAATCTTCAACATGGTTCATTATTTATTTGCATAGCATCCACAATACACATAATTTCAAGCAGCTTACAGTAAGTTATTTTACCGCTATAATGGCTTAATTTTTTACACTGAGCAGATTTACTGGGTAATGTGATAGCTACAGTATATAACAATGCTAAACGATCCACTGTTTAAGATCTAGCTATGTATTCTCCCCTTAAAAATTAGACATGGTTTTGCTACTCTAACCAAAGTGTTTTAATTAACCTGCAAGAGGACGCTGGCGCTCTGAACGCTCTTTGTTTGCACATGTCATTGTTTACAAATAGATTAAATGAAACGGGACAAAATTAATCTTGACAAACTATATATCATTCTGAAGGTCGAAGCCTCAAGCATCGACGATATATCACTGTTTTTTGCTTATAAGGAATGTATTTGCTAAATTCGTGTAAGTAGTACACATCAAACCATCCATAATAAAAAATCAGTACATACCAGATTTGTGTAATATTGAGTCAAAAACGCATCCACTGCTGTAAATCCCGGTTTAGTTTGAGAGGTAAGGGTCCACAGAACAACATCCTATCGAGCACTTTAATCCAACGAGGCAAAAACGTTGTTCTATGGACGGATATTTCTTTGTTTACGTCTCCTTTCTTTAGGGTTAGTTATTGTTTGTATCCGTTTTGGAATAGCTCACGCTCAAAAAACTGTCTTGGTTGTAAAAAAAAACACATGGTTTTGTAGTATACAGTGTTACACACAGAATGAGACCCCCCCAAAAAAAGTAAAAAAAAATAAAGGGGCAAATTGTTTCTTTTAATCTGGTGCGCTCTCGCAAGGGCTGTGACGCACGCTGTGTTGTACCTGCCATGTGATGGGGCGGAACTTAGCTTTTTGGACAAAATAGATATATTTATTTGTTCAAAATTTTTAATATATGTGTATGTGTGTTTTGTGGCTGTATCTGTATGATTAGCATCTGTGTGGTCTGCTAATGAGCTGTGATTACTCTGACTGAATAGGGCTATCACTATGAATGCTGATCGGCCATTATGACTATATGGCCCATATCTGTATGATTATAATCTGAATTACCCCGCACAGTAGTAATTTTAGTGGTCAGATAAATCACTTATATGATGTCTAAGATTCTGTCTATAATAATTTAAACATTTAAAAACTTACAGTGGTATTGTAATGAAGGGTCAGTGACGTTGAGATCCATGTGCAGCTTTATTAGTAACAAGAAGAGGTCAGACAGGCAAAGTTCAATCAACAGTAACAAGAGTAACGTAGGCAAGGCAGATTCATAAACAGGGGCAATGCAAAGGTTGGGGCAGGCGGCAGGCAGAGAGTATATCCAAAAGGCAGGCAGGGTCAAAAGGCAGGCAGCAAACGGTCAGATAAGAATAAACAGTCCAGGTAATCAACGGGGACACTCACTCAGGGTAAACGCTCGGAAATGTCAGCAGTAGCAAAACAAGACTTTGCACTGAGATGTGAGAAAGCTCAGCTTAAGTAGCCCAGGTAATGACTGACACCTGTACGGGTGATCAGTCCCAGGCACGGGGTTTGTGGGAAATAAAGTCTGAATGAACTGGTTAGTACTCAGGTGAAGGAGCACTCTGGTGGCGATCGGAGGGAGCCACAGAGGTCTGATTCGTGACAGGTATGTATAATGACTAAAATAGTAAAATAGTTTAATAGTTTGTAGAATTCTTCAATACATTTGGTAAATAAATATTTTTCCTCAAACTTTCGGGGGGACTATATTGTCTCAGGAAAATCTCATTTGTCATGGTATCTTCTTCGGATTTGAAATATAAACTCATGAGACATGTGACTTTCAACCCATTACTTTTCTAGACTGCTCCAGGACTTATTTAATGTATTTTTATAAGAAAAAAAAAAAATATATTTTTTTTGTTTTTATTCAGTGTGGTACACTTTTTTTCAAGGCACTTCAGTCTCTATAACCTTTTTATTTTAGAGCATTATCAACTCTGGATGATGGATATTAAAGCCCAAAGGGTCTTCTTTGCAAGGATACCACAATTGTGTGTGTACCACACTGTCGTCAGAAACTGTTGTACTTTTAATTAGGTACGTCTTTTTCAGCTGTGAGTCCCACAATGGGGAGTGCTGGCTAAAAGGATTTAACAGTTAGCCTATATCAGTACAACTGTAGAGAAGGAGACTGACTAATGAATATTTGCAGCCTCTCAGACATAGCACAGAGCGATTTGTTTTTATTTAAAGAGATTGGTCCGTTTTATTCTAAAAGTATGGAAGATGGTTTTCAAAAAAATATTAATAGTAAACGGTCAGCTTTTTTCTGTGGTGAATTGCGTGTGTTCACACCGTGTGCTCCCGAGCGTGACCTAAAACATGGTGGAATTCAACGTGGCGTGACGTAGATTACCATTATCTATAGCCACATAAAAACAATGATATTAAAAATGGTTTTTGCATCTTTACAGAGTTCAAGAACTTTGTTTTATACATTTTGTCAACCTATTTATTCAATATAAATTGTAAGACTCACCTCAGAAAAGCTAATTCTGCTGTCAGACACAGATGAAGTAAAAAGTACCTCAGTCAAACGCGACAATGAGGACAATGGAATTAGTCTCTCATACCCTTGAAGATAGTTTAAGTACTGATATTTTATCAACCCCATTAACTGATCATAAATCAATACAAATCAATATTAATATATTATAAATGCTTTCTGTTAAGTTCTATAACTCTTTTTGGAAGCTAAGCAGTTCAATACTGGAACATGAGACTGTTATCATAGAGGTTAAGATATTAATCCATTTGTTGGACTAAAGCCAAAGCAGAACGTGTCTATGTAAGCATTGGGAGTTGCTTAAATTTGAAGTGGGCAAGTTTTTCAGGAATTATTGTAGTAATATTGCCACACACAAAAGAGCCCAGGAAGAGGACATAATTTCCTCTGTTACAAACAGTGCACAGCATAAATGAGTAGGCTACACTCCCTCTGAATAAATATAAAATATGTATTTTCTTAATGATCACTAATATTATTCATGGAAAGATGGTGAAACATATAGCCTACTTAATAAAAACAACAAAATATATGCCAATATTTTCTGTAAGATAAGTAAATTAGCCAATTTTGTTTAAATGAAGGATTGCAGAAATGAGTGCACCCTAGATTAATTCAGCTAATGTATAATATTATAGTACTTAGTATGACCTCCAGAACTTTAATCTTTAATCGTCCCTTGATTAGAGCGACGTTAAAGTCTCTTGGGTCAGATAGATAGAGCGATTGCATAAGGACATATACATTTTTTATATGACAAACTATATATCATTTTTTTTTATTTACTTTTCAGCTATACATTTATGCTGTGCTTTATGTTCTGTGCATTTTATTTGCCAAAATAAAAAAAATGCTCTGGACACCTATGTCACACCTGTGTGTATGTGTGTGTGTGTGTGTGTGTGATTGAGCATGCTTGCTCCATGTTGCCTTTGTGCTCTAGTATTAGTCCTTCATTTATGTATGGACATTTTTCAGATTTATGACAGTTTTGTAGATTTTATTTGCCAATTTCTATAAAAATGCTCTCTGTTGCAGTCACACACATGGATGTGTTTGTGTGAATGTATGAGATAGAAAGTTCGTTCCACTTCGTGTTTATGGTCTAGGACCAGACCTTTATTTAAATGTAGAAATTTTCAGATTTATACTGGATTTATTTATTTATTTGACAAGTGAAATGAAAAATATACATATATTTTTACATTTTTCCATTCATTTTCAACGTGGGGTCAATCAAGTATCAAGTATAATCAATATAAATCAAGTATAAAGGGTCAATCAGGTGCCTTTAACTGTTTTTTTTACACATCTTTAGAACAACCAAATCAAACCCATATTTTTTGTGTGTTTAGATAGATTATTTATGAACATTCACATAATTTACTGCCCCCTGAGATGAAGGGAACACTTTTAAAAAATAAAGGAAAATTAAAATGGGTTCAGCTGGAACCCAGGGACCGATTAAGGGTTTAAGTCCCCTTGTAGTCAAACATGTTATCCTTTAAAGCTAATCTTTGATCATCAAAATATTGAAATGCTTTTTTCTTGTGAAAATAATTTTCTCATGCCTTTAAATAGCTTGAATACAACTCTATACCCTTGCCTCATTTACTATACACGGATCTAAGAATATGCAAATTACTACCGCCTCCACTCAGTCACACCAGCCAGCCATGATCCTCCTGTGCCTCCTGATCCACTAACTGAAGTGTAGTATACGCGATGCAATGGCAAGTGGAAATATTGGTTTAATTAAGTCCTGTGTTTGAACCAGAAATAACTGAGGACACCGGAGGGAGACGGTAAATTAGGTGTTGACCGCTCCACTTCGGGGGGTCCTCATTGGCCTGAGCCCTCGGCGTCAGGTCTTCTTTCCCGCAGCCTTCTTAGAAATAATAATGGTCCTCAGATCCGTTTTACACTTTGACGGCTGCGGTTGAGCACGCTTCCCTTGTAAACTCCTTCTCTGCTGGCCTATCGACCGTTCTTGTGTTACAACCTCAACAAGCTCGAGACTGGGGTGGCAAATCCTCAGTATCTGTTGCATTTACACTAACAACATCTAATTCCTCAAAATCATATAGTTGACATGTCTGTGCCTCAATCGGGGCAGAATAAACCGCAGCGCGTACTTCCAAACCCTGATAAGAGGCACTGGATCTGTCAGGTGAAGGTAGAGACAAGGCTGTGCTCGTCCCTAACCCCGCTGACAGATCCATTTGCGAAACCCAGGACTGTAGCCTCCACTGTGCCTCGGCATCAGCGGAACCAGAGCCCCGGGGAACGCGAGCCTGAGTGTCCTCATTGTTAAATAACAATAACTAAATAAATAACTCTCGAGCGCTGACTGTGCATGCTCCTCTCCCAAACAAAAAACACAAAGAATGTGTGTATCCCCACCCGTTTAGACAACGCGGGCAGGGACAAACGCACATTCTAAAACTTGTCGTTGCTTGCTCGTCATATCTGTTCTCTTAGTATTAAAGTAATGACAGACAACACCAAATAGGACAGACAGTTTCATACAGAGCGCTTGTGTTGACACAAAAAGCTAATGACAGCTTCGTTTGGGCAGGATTTATAGCTTCCTGGTTCGTGATGTCACCCGCTCTGACGTCCCAATTACACCTTGGATTGATTTCACATTTGCTTCAAGACTTATCACGCAAAGCGTTCCCCTAGCGTCTAAAACTCTGAACTTGAAAATCACACAGCACAAGACACCATTCTTTATAAATGAAACAAGGTTTATTTGCTAACTGTTATTCTACAATACATGGACTAAACGTACTAAGACACATATACACATACAGGTCAGTTTCAAGAAAGTTTAAGGTTAGCACTCTTTTGCTATCTCGTAACTTTAACACAGGTAGATTACAAGCAGAGACTTTGCTATCTTTACTGCATACAGACCAATTCACCAGTTTCCAGCAACAATAGAGATTTGTTTGGTTTACTTGCTTTCAGTTTAGTTTGACAGCTGATCTGGTGTTTCCGCGTGTTTCTGTGCGGTCGATGGAAACCTCCGGCTGCTGACATCGTTGCGTGATGTCACTGGGGAAGCCCTCCTGTGATTGGCGGTTGCCTGATTCCTTGAGAAAGGCGACACTTGAAGTTCTTCTCGGAGTTTGTCGAAGTGTATAGTTCTTTAGGTTCGTCAGCCTGATGGTGAGGCGGTGATCGAGGGCTTCGCAGCGCGATCAGTGAAGCCATCAAGCCATCAAGCCATCAACAAAGCTTTTGTGTCCATTTTAAACGGCCCGATTAAGTTCCACCCATGGGCGACTGTCCCAATCAGATTGTTCTTGTGGGGCAGAGCCACGCTCCGCACAGCTTCTTTCCGTGCATACATTATCTGCTAATCAGCTTATCACATGTAGGATATACCTCTAATAACTTCTTATAAAGTGTTCTTCATTTGTCCGATGCTGAGAATCGACATATAGTTCACACCAAATTGTTGCATTTATCATAACCATTCATACGAAATCAAACTCAACATATTTCACACACGTTAATAGCTTTTCCTGATAAAACCCAAAAGGGTTCAGATTTCTAAATAACACATCATGCATATGATGTTAAACACTAGTGATCTGTTTACAGGGAAAAGTTTTACGTCACCAGGTTAAGAAAATGCCATAGGTTCCACTACACAGCAAGCTTATAAATGACATAAAATAAGACCTTAATATCTATTGTCTATATATTATATATATTGCTTTTGATAGCAGAAACAATTATTATTTGTCCTTTTGGAACACTTTATAAAAGTTTGAGTCTTTTGTAGATGGGAAATATGATTTCCAACATATAAGTTGCTGTCTAATACAACACCCAGATTATTGATTGTAGAGGAAGGAACAGGACATCCGTCTAGTTGCAAATTGTGATCCAAGAGATTCGGTGTACTGTTTTTTGGTTCAATAAGTAATATCTCTGTCTTATCTGAGTTTAAAAGGAGAATATTATTGGTCATCCAGTCTTTTTACATTTTTAACACACTCCATTAGCTTAGCTAATTTAGCGAACATAATTGATGTAGTGAATAATGTAGTGTACCCTTTAATGTATTTGTTTAATAATTTTCTTTACTTGGTCTTGAAAAAGTCTTAAAGAAAGCCTTACATTTACTTTAATGTAACTTGGAGAAACCGTGGACATGTGTACAATATAGAATGAACCAAATCTGTACTTGACTGTAACTATGATTTTCTAAATGCATGTTAGGATATTATTATGTAAATTTACTTTGTAAATGCTTTTTTTCAAAATTAGTTTTTGATGTTGTTTATTCTTTACTGTATTGGCTATTGCTCAAATACTTATACAGTAATATGTACAGTCACTGTAACATTTTTACTGTAAGTCAATAGTATAGAACATATTGATGCGTCTTTCTTAAGTCTTAATGAAGAGACCAAATGTCTGCTTCATGATAGTTTTGTAATCAAAATTAGTTTTTGATGTTGTTTATTCTTTACTGTATTGGCTATTGCTCAAATACTTATACAGTAATATGTACAGTCACTGTACATTTTACTGTAAGTCAATAGTATAGAAATATTGATGCGTCTTTCTTAAGTCTTAATGAAGGAGACCAAACGTCTGCTTCATGATAGTTTTGTAATCTAGTTAGTTTTCAAGAATTTAATTTAATTCATTTCTGCTGGTGAAATGGTGGGTTTTTGTGGGAGGCATGTTATGTGTAACAAATCTATGAAGCTATTATTTCAGCTCCGGGGAATCATTAGCTTACAGATAAAATATTGCTTGATTAAAGTAATAGTAATCTTTGACTTATGATTTATACTGTATTACGATTCGTTCCAGCGATCACTAACATCAGTATATCTTTAACAATTTAGTTTATTTTGCTTTCGTGGCCAACGATAACAAAATAAAGGGTTTTATACCAATTGAGCGAGGTAACGCAATCTTTTTGGCATTAAGTTTGAACTAGAAAATCTCAAGGACATAGTTCTTTATAAATAACAAGGTTTATTTACTAACTGCTATTCTACGGTACATGATCTAACCTACTAAAAACACATAAACATACACACACACATTCTGGGGTCTCGTGAGTAATGTTAGGATAAAGTGTAAAATAGCCCTCTTTGCTATTTCATAACTGAAACCACATAAGATCACGAAAGAGGCACTGCCCTTTTCTGCATTCAGATCAATTACCAGTTCAGTTAGGATAGAAACTTTGTTTGAAATACTTGCATTGACTTAAGTTTCCGCAGGCCGAATCTTTTGTTCGTCCCACGTGGTTTCCCTCGAGTTTTCACGGAAGTCTCTGATGCTTGCGTTTCGTCGCACGTGGTTACTTCGGGAATCTTCGATGGCTTGTTTCGGGATACCAGTTGTGAGGAAATCTTCGATGGCTTTGTTGCTGCTGCGTGGAAGCGTGCTTTTGTGCAGTCTTCAAAATGAGGGCTTTAAACTCTAATAACACCCGGATGAGCCAGTTGAGACCTACACCCTGGGGGTAGAAAATGCCGACTGGACAAGAAAATCACAAAAAACAACAAAAAAGGTTCGTCACTCAGGTGGCGCGTTAATACCCACTGTGGGATGTCAACACCAGGCTGGTGCGAGGTTTATAGTATGGAGTCCCTGATGTATATGTTGATGTTCTCTTGTTTTTTTTTTAAAGACATAAACCAACATTTTTTTGAAAAAATGATGGATTTTTAACGTTAAAAAAAAATAAACTTTGAATTTATAATCGACAATATTGTTGTTTCATTTAACAATCATTGTTTAACATGTTCAGACTGAGTCAACAGACCATTTTTACAGGATAAATTGAATATTAACAAAATGTATGGGTCTAGGTAAAAAAATGTAATTTTCATGAAAACTATTAAAATGGATTTATAGCGTTTTGGAAAAGAGCTCTTCATATATTGTTTCTTTGAGTCCACGGTTTTATTAAGTGTATTTACTTGTCTCATTAGTGGTTTAGCGCAGTGTTGCTAGGAAACGCTTGTTTTGTTTATTGTGTGGAGACGTGCTGAAATCGCGTTTGGTCTCGTACTGTATCGCGTCCCTTGTCAGTGTCGGGCGCTTGCTTGGCCATTTATTGTGATTAACAGGAAATTGTGTTCAGCTGAATTGGAGTAGTATTTTGTTAGATGGGTATAAAAAGCTTAGCTTACCCGCGGCAGCGGTCGCGGCAGCCGTTGTGTGAAGCCTCCTTGTGTGAAGACGAAGAGTGTAAAGACCACCGACTCTACCGTGCGACTCCACCGGGCAGGGACACGGCAAAGGATATAAGTATCGCTTTTTATTTTCTCTTCTTTCTTACTGCTTGCTTCCCTTCTGTTTTAGTTTGTATAACCAATTCTTACTATGTGTAAGTTGTTGTTTGTTAACATGTGTTTTAGACAGTGTTCTTTTTTTAGGATTACTGATAACTACTGCCGTTTGATTTATCTATTTTAAATTTGACATAAATTATGTATGAATTTCATATGTCTTTATAGGTATTTACGTTAGTTTTAGTTTTTAATTACATGTATTTATTTTAGTAACGTTACTTCAACATACTGCATGGAAATGTAACATATATATATATATATATATATATATATGGGTGTTTGGCTTAGTTCATGTTAGAATTCATTTTTATACTCATACCTTTGGTTGGTTTAATATTTTGAAATGTTTTTAGCTTTATTTTTTATTTTCATTTAAATGTTAAAAATTTAAAAGTTTTGAAATGTTGTTGTATGCATTTGTCATTTTATTTAATTTCTCAATTTTTCTTAAATGTGTGTGTATTATATAGTATTTATAGACTTGTAACATAGTTTTAGTTACTTTTTCTTATTTGTAAGTCACTTTGGATAAAAGCGTCTGCTAAATGACTAAAAAGTAAAGTAAAAAGTAATATCCAAGGAATAAATGACTGTCTTTGTGCATCAAAGAAACACACATGTGGGGGTGGGTATCCTTTGTCTTCTGACGAAAAAGCGCGCCCTGGGGGGGAGGGGCTTTATATCCAGACAGAGAGGCGACTTGGAGTTAGTGACGTAGGTCAGGTGACCATCTCACTTTTTGCAGTGAGAGGATGAAGAGTAATTAATACTGTCTGTTTTTAATTCTCTGCGTGTGTGTTTCCATGCCGACGTGGCATTACACATCCCCCTTTGGCTCTGTGCTGTTCCTGATGGAACATCGGCGGGCACTGGAACAAGAGGCAGAGAGAACAGGCACACACAAGACACAAACATCATCTCTATCGCTGACTGAATTCTGGTGCAGGGTAATTTGGGAAGGAACAGGTTAGAAACTTGAGAAGACGTAGGTATGCATTGTTTGGGCTTATTGACAATTGGGTCATTTTGATTGGTTTAATTGTCAGGGGTTCGACGAGGCGGTATAGGCATGATCTCAATCAGGTTGGTCGAGTTCTCGGGTTCGGGTTCTTGGTCGGGTTTATCACGTCGGAAAAGGCGCGGGACGCCTGACGTGCATCTGTTGAAAGACTCTTGAACGGCGTTCACTCGCTTGTGTAGGAGGAAGGCCAGTGTCAAAGTCACAACATATCCTACGATAGTAGAGATACAAAGCGCTGTGTCAGCGGCAGACCAAGACCGAATAATTGGCGCGCCGGCGGGCGGAAGGCGAGCGATAGCTTCTAAAGCTGTGTCAACCGGTGTCAAATCAATAAGTTGCGTTCCTTCCTCCTTGATCCTTTCTTCCAATTCTGGATTGAGGACAAAGGAATGCTGTTTGAAGAAGGGTGAGATTTTGATTTCAGCCTGATACTCGTCGTCGGTAAGGTGATACAATGCTAACTCGTCAATATGGAGGATCGAGCCCTTAGGGACAGTGATCCATAAAGTTTGGTTGGGCAAACTAATGCGCGTGGCGGTGTCGTGTTGATCGTATGTGAGGGTAGCTGTTCGTGCTGGGGTGTTGACCAGCTATCGGTTTCCGATGATTTCGGCTTGTGTTTTCTCAACTTGAGAACGTGGTGTTGCTTCGGCGGGGCAGCTAGTGTCAGGTCTAATGGATTCTAAACCACAGATGCCCTCGGTATTATCGCGTACAAAGGGTTTACTCAGGCAGAGGAAGTGAATGTCCTTAGTGAGCGTACACATCTTTAGGTTTGGGGCCAGATAAAACTGCTCGTTGTTATCGTGATACGCGACGACCTCGGGAGTGTGGATTTTGACATAGGTGTTCCCTTGCCAAAATCCCACATTCACAACGTCTTTAAGCCGGTAAATATTCTTAGCATCGATAATGGGCAAACTGAGAGGAAACGCCAAGTTGCCTGCTTCCGGGTATGCGTATATGGGAATACAGCTACCGGGGAAGGGGCGAGATGAGTTCGGATGAGACTAGCGGGGCCCACAGTGGCCGAAGTTAGGACGTTTGGACAAGGCTAAGAGGTATCACGTAGCACGGAATCCTATTCATGGCTAAGTTGTCGATCAAGGAACTTACATCGCGTATCATGTTGGTCATGATTTTGGTGGGTGGCCTCGATCGGTTGACAACGGTTCTCACAACGAGTTATGATGACTTTACTGACGGGAGTCGATCTCAATTTCAGGACCTGGATTCACGGATTGGTTAAGGGAGTTCCCTGCTGAGGGGACTAGAGGGTAAAGGAGATTATAGTGAGAGTGGAAAAAAAAGGAAAACACAAAGTGAGACACGAGAGAAAGAACACCAAAACCAAAAACAAACAAATAAAAATAAAATAAAAAATGAAAAACAAAAACAAAGCAAAGAGACACAAGGACACCGAATGAGGTGAGACTGCAAACGAGTGTCACATGTGTGGAGTAACTCCTCTCTACTAGAGATTGGTCCTAGCAGTACTGCAGAGGAGAGAGTATGGGTTGTGTCTAAGCATGTCTATATGTTTTCATAACATGACAGTACTTATGTTTGCGTGGTGTAGAGCATATGGTTGTCGGTCTGTGTCAGTGGGTTTGATCTTCCCCCTTTCATGTCGGGTTGAAGCATGGTGCCTCTTTATCTGGTTTCGATGGACCCATCGAAGGACTGGCTCGCTGCGCCCTTGTCTGATTTTGATTCGATAGGCAACAGGTGAGAGCTTGTCTACAATCTCATGGGGTCCTGTCCAGTGAGGTAGGAACTTCCTTGACAGGCGATGGGGAGCGTTCGGCCTTGGTCGGGCGAAGCTGTAGTACCACACTTTGTCTCCGACATTGAGCTCATGGTGAGAGGCCTTTTGGTCGTAGTAGGCTTTTCGACCTTCCGCACTTCATTGTAGCTGCTGTTGCGCGATGGCGAAAGTCGTTCTCAGGTACTGATGTAACTCTTCCAGGTATTGGTGAGTGTTATAGGCGGTGACGAGGTTCAGGTCACCAGGTTGGTACAGCAGGTGTAGCGGTAGCGTCATGTTTCTCCCTGTCATCATTGTGAACGGGGGTACTCCGGTAGATTGGTGAGGAGTGGCTCGAGCGGCCATCAGTACCAGAGGAAGTTTAATGTCCCAATCCTTTTGATTGGTGGCTACATACTTCTTCAACATGCTGACCACTGTCCTGTTAGCCCGTTCAACTTGACTGGAGGAAATTGGGTGATTGCTTATATGGAGTTTGGCCTCTATACCCAGGAGTTTCCACACTTCCTGCATGATTTCGGCGGTGAAGTGAGTTCCGCGGTCGAGTTGACCCTTAAAGGCAGTCAAATCTTGAGAAGATGTGGTTCATTAACAGGCAGGCTGTTGTTTTGCTGTATCATTGGGAGCTGGGAGGCACTCTATCCACTTTGTGAATTCGCAAACCACGGTGAGGAAGTATTTTGTTACCCCGTGTTGACCGTGGCAGGGGTCCTACCCAATCTATTTGGAGGTCCGACCATGGGAAGGTCATTCCTTTCCTTTGCAGTGGTGGTCGGTGATTTGGATTTGCCGGTTGGAACTGGCAACACACCAGGCATCCTTTAACATATTCTGCTACGTCTTGCTGCATGCCAGGCCAGTATGCCACTTGCTTGAGTGTTTCATAGGTGGCCTTGACACCGTGGTGTCCTGCGCATGGTGCATCGTGTGCATGTGTCAACATCATCCATCATCTGAGGGTTCGTTAATCCTCTTCGT
Source organism: Ptychobarbus kaznakovi (assembly GCA_027422405.1). Lineage (NCBI taxonomy): Eukaryota > Metazoa > Chordata > Actinopteri > Cypriniformes > Cyprinidae > Ptychobarbus > Ptychobarbus kaznakovi. Next base: position 15,796 of record JAPDDN010000099.1, read on the forward strand.
TATTTCTTGTACTTCTTTGAGAAGTTCTGTAGACATTAGAGTGATGTCGGCTCCCGTATCAAGAAGGGCTTCGACTCTGATGTGTCGTTCGATGATGATGGAGAGGTAAAACTTTCCTGCTATACCTTTTTCAATGAGATTGCCTAGGTGTTGAGGGACTGGAGTTTGGGAGGAGACATTTAGGATGTCAGAACTGATCTGGTGTTCTTCGGAGGAGTGGCAGACGACTAAGACAGCACTTTCAGGAACTTGAGGGGGTTTCATCAGCAGGTGTTTGTTGGACGCTGCTGTGATCTGGAGTATTGGTTGTTGAGTTAGTGTTTAACTCTGTTGCTGGGTTTTCAGGTGGGGTTTCCTCCATCTGAAGTTAGAGTGTTTACTGTTCTCTGAGAGTGAGGTGAAACAGTGCTGTTTCTGTGGCTGATTGTTCGGCTTGTCGCTGCCTTCTCGTCCGACAGCTAGTCAGGCTGAATCTGGTTCCTCTTTCTTTTCCCACTTCCGATCATCCTCCTTTCGTTGGAAGAACTCTTTCACCATAATTTCCATCAGCCTTTGTGAGCTGAAGTACGGTGATGTCTTTTGTTCTTGTGTGGATTCAGTTTGAGCTCGGTCAGTTTGGAATCTTGGTGAATTATTTTGTTGATTCCTTGGGCTGATTGCTCCAGGATGAGTTTTTCGCTTTCCCTTGGAGTTTCCATTGAATTCCCATGAGCTTTTCTCTCTTGAGTTTCCAAACGAGCTTGGCTGGTTCCACAATCTCTCCATTGACTCTCATGAGGCCTTGCTTGGTCCCATGACTTATCCCAGTGTCGTCCAGGTGAGCGTTGACGTCCACGCGGTCCATCCCAGCGGTCATACTTCTGTTTAGGTCGGGTGCCAGCGTGTGAGTCTCGTTCTCTGTTGGACGGGGGTGCATTCCACTCTCTGTGTGGCGGCTTAGCACTGTCTTGGCGTTGGGTGCCTCTAGAGCCAGTCGTGACTTTGAGTGTTGAAGTCAAGAACTGCTGGGTTTGGCGCTCTTTTCTGAGGCATCTTTTTGTTTGCCGTAGGCTTTCTGCACAAGTCTCGCAACTGCTGAGTGTCATTGTTCGTGGGCATGCGAGAACGCCAAGATGGTGGCTTATGCCAGGATGAAGTTCCTCAGGAAGAATGTTTAAGTTCAGTTTCATCTTCATGTCAGATTCATTGCGAGTTCCAAAGTATGCTTGTCTGAGTCGACTGTAGTAATCTTGAGGAGGTTCGTGACATCCTTGTCTCGTCTCCAGGGCAGCCACTAAGCCTTGATCGGACTCAGGGTCGGCAAACTCTTTAATGAGGGCTTTTTGAAGCCGTTGATAATCAGTCTTTGTGTTAGCAGGCTGCTGGTTAAGGAAACTGCGCACTTCAGGGCTGGATGTCGTTCGGAGTAAATAGAGTTTATCTTTGTCCTTAAAGTTAGGTCGCATTTCCAGATGGAAATCAATATCTTGTAGATAAGCTTGGACGTTTTGGCTGTTTGGCACGCTGGGGTTGAATTTGCCAATGTTTCTGGCGAGCTTGTCAAGGTCTTTTAGGTCCAAGCCATGCGACGATCTGCGGCTGGCTGCAGCAGATTCTTTTGGCTTTGTCGTGATATAAAGTTCTTCAGAAGGCGCTGGTGAATGTGTTAACACCACCCCCTCTGTCTTTTGTTCACATGTCAGTCCAGGAACAGGTGACCCAGTCCTGCTTGGCAGGTGTGCGGTCGGTGCACGTCCTGTCCTTGACGGCTCATAGTGTAATTCGTAAGCACGCTTGAGTTCCTCTTGGAAACTTTCATACTCCTCTTTGAAGTAGACTAGCTGTTGTGTTAGGCAGCTGATCTCGTTTCTTGCCTCATCCAGGTGAGCTTCAAGGGCTTTGATTCTGCTGTTTTTGTCCCTGAAGTTGGCCTTTGCCTTCTCCAGTAGCTGCTCTGCATACTGTAGTTTGTCAGCCCGATCAGCGAAGTCCTCTTTGATTTGCTTCATTTCGTGGCTGGTAGCTGCTAGAGTCTCTTTTAGCCTCTTGATCTCCTCCTCAGCGCTTTGTTCCACCTCATCCGTCCCTTCCTGTCGTTCCTGAGCTTCACGTTCCAGCTGCTCTATGCGTCATTTTGCGCTTGTCAGCTCCTGCTGGCGTTGTGCAGCGTGCTTGTCGCTCGACTTGAGGGTGGCGATGAGTGTGTGACTTAAGGAGCCGGTGATCTTGGCTAATTCTTTGTGACTGTAGCTTTGACTTGGGTCTTGTCTCATAAGGCTTGTTATGTTGTCATCCAGCTGGTCCTGTGTCTGATGTTTGAGTGTCTCAGCAGCCTTAGGGAGGAGGCTGACTGTCGCAACACTTAGCCATGTTTCCAGATCTTCCCAGTGACCGACATGCTCTGTTTTGTGAGACATGTTCTGGCGGGGTGAGGGCGATCTCGAACTGAACTGACACAGACCTTGAATGGGAAACAAAGCAAAACAAAACAAAACAAAGCAAAACAAAACAAAACAGGGGTGTAAATGTGCAAAGTGTAATGTATGCTAATGTTGAGTGTGCTTCTCTGCGACTGTGACCCGTCTGGTGGGGAGCTCCTAATTTGTAGTCTCTGCGGATAAATTATTGAGCACACATAAAGGTAGCACAGCTGGGAAACATAGAAAGGAAAGGACACCAACAGAATGAGTACACAGGGGTAATAATTGGATGCTTCACCTTTTCTTGTAAGAGAAAGTCTCCTTGTTTTCAAGGAAGGAGGTCAGTCTAATACGAAGGTGAAGGAGAATAACAATAACAAAATATCTCTTTTCTAATAGCAGATTTTCTCTTGTCGCTTTTTTGTTAAGTCTGATTTAGAAGGACGCTTCTAGTCAGAGGATTGTAAACGGGTTTTTCTCTTTTGTGATAGGACTGTGATTGCCATTTAAATTTTTCTCCTGGACGGAGGAAAACAGTAGCAATGACAGTGCTGATCCCTTAATGGCTAAATCTACACCGCAACACTGGTTAGCGTGTCTCTCGTGCGTGCTTAATTTTGCCGATGCCTATCTTCTCATTGACCTGCTTTAACTTGGAGGGGTATCATTTCACAATAGAGGAAGGTAAATAGAAAACAGTTTTGAATGTAGTTCTCAAGTTTCACAAATACCTGTTCAATTGTGACATTTCTCTTATTCGTGATCTTCCAAAGGCACAGTCTAAGCAAACAGTAGTCAAATTAGAAGATAGTAAAAGAGAAGAGAAGAAGAAAAGAGAGGGTTTGCTCCCAAGGTTAGGACTAATAATAATAAGGGTGGCAGCGTGGTGGCGCTGTTTAGTCGATACACTTAGGGGGTTGGTTTTGCTGTTTTACAGGATAAAACAAACTGGCCTAAGTTTTGAGGGACCCTTAATTTTCTTTTGGGGTTTTCTAATTAGAAGATTAACGTCTTTATACCCCAAGCTTGGTGAGAAATGACATTGCTTCCGTGGTGCCACTGTCACTTCACCAACCCAACACTAGGGGGAGCGCTATCTACTCTCAGGCCTAAGTAAAAGGGGACCTTATTAAATTTTAGCTGAGTTAATCAGATCACCTGAAGAGATGAAGTAAGGCCTAACAGGTAGAGCCAGACTGTAATGAATGACTGAAATATACAATTTAAAATTAGAAATTGTGGTTTCTAATTAAATTTAATGATGTTATCATTAAAAATTGATAGGATCGATTATGATTAGAATTACAAGAGCAATCTACAATTGAGTTGATAAACAATATGTTGCAATATGTAAAATAGGAAGTGTAAATTAAATTTAAATGTTATTAGAATTTTCAAATTCATAATTAATTATGAAATTACATTACAGCTTCCAAATCACTAGTTTCGGATTCCTATAATAATAATTAATTAAATAATTTCCAAGTTACTTATTCCTCATTGTGTCATTAACATCAAACCAAATTAATCTGTACCACCCTAATTTACTTGTGAATGAAATTAAACATTTCTGGCCCTTTGATAATAATTAAGGTTTACTGTTGTTGTCAAATTATAAGAGCGCTTTGATTATCAGTGGGCTAATGTTGCTACGTGGAAGCAGGAACTGAAATTATTTTATGAAATTAAATTAATTCGAATTTGTAATTAATTATGTCTTCAATTAACAATTAAAATTTCCTAACAATAGCAACTGATCCTCTGATGTGTTTAAAAATCAGGACAGCAGTTATAATTGAATGTAATCACCATATTATCAAGGTTAATGATGTAGTACCGAATTATCTTATAATTAATACCACCAGCTATTAAACTGATACCCACTAAAGCTAAAAGACTTGTAAACAAATGTTATTAAAAACCACCTGTGAGTTTGTTTAGGACATGATGATTAGTTATAAACGTTATCATACAGAAAGTTATTTAAACATTGCATTTGTTAGTCTTTTAAATTGGAAGAGAGATAGCTCAATAGAGAGACGAGAGGGGGAGCGGAAAAAGGAATAACTAGTGTGTCACAGTTCAAAAGTAATTGTTTAGTTCATTACCATTTCACACACACTGCATTCAACCCACATTCAAACTCTAAATGCTACGTGCTAATCCCTAACAATATATTGCAGTATATTGGAAAATATCATGTAATATATTAGGCAATATATTATCATATATGGGATTTAATATTTATATTTTCCAATATATTGCAATATATGCATAGACCATATATGTATATATATTGATACATATAAAAAAATATATTGCAATCAAAACCAAAAAAGGCACTATATTTTTACATGTAATAGTTTCTTTATATGCTTTAATATACTGCAATATATGCTTAAATTTACTGCAATATATGCATGTGCTATATATATATATATATGTATGTATATATATATATATATACATATATATATGTATATTATATGTATATATATACATAGTTACATTTTATACTTTCCAAATAAACCATAGCATATGCATGGTATAGCTATATAATAAAGAAAATAGTGAAGACAAAAATCTGCATTACACAAGCAACAGTTTTATTGGAACAGAGTTGCAGAGACCACATTCACCCTTGACTGTAAATTAGAAAGATTATAAACATATTCATAGATTTTTTCATTCAATGTACATTTTTCAAAATGTACTTTGCCCTTTAATTTTCAATCCTCCACACTGGATCTTGGAGGTATACATGCGTAGAGACTTGCATATTGTGGCAGATCAATTAGCATACATTTTCTTTTGAACAGTGTCACATCAAATATCTGTTTCCTGCCCCGGAATTCCCTTTTCAGACCAACTACATTTTCAACATTAACCAGTGTATTATGCGATCTATCATACTTTCTTCCAAAAGCAAAACATTTTCTGTCACCATGTTGCTCTACTACAATGTAGTAGTATACAGTGATTATGTGTCCATTCAGCAACAGCACAGTGAAGCTGTTCCTTTTCACTACCCTTGTGAACTCCTGTGAGTAATACAGTTCTCCGTTGACTAGAAGTCTGCTGAATATTTTCACGACTGTATCCGCGGTGACTGAAAATTGCTCTCTCATGACCAGTATCTCTTCACTAGAAAGTTTTCGAGAATAATGCAAACCAAGGGTAACAAGTTGATCGCAGACTCTTTCAAACTGCTTCAGTCTTTTTCGGCCAGTTAAGTTACTAAATAGCTGGATGCATTCAGGCACAGCATTTTTCAGAGCATCATTCCTCAAAAGAGGCAATATTTGTCTGTATGTGAATTGTTTCATTATCTGTAAAGGGACACACTGAGTGCCATGAAACATTTTCAGTATATCACCATTAAATGACTCAAAAATATACCCAGAATGAGCCCACAAAGGTCCCCAATTCCTGACCGATTCTGGCAAATGAAGACATAAATGTACATTAAATGACACATGGGTCTTTCCATACAGTGTTTCAAATTGTTTGACAAAATCTACAACAAGTTTCTCACATTTTTTTATATCCTCTGTTGTAATAATGTCCTTGCATAGTAAGTACATAAATGTGACAAGGACTAACCAGTGCTGGTAAAATACCCGGGGCAGAATTCCCTTTAGCACAAAGATACTATAAAACAGTAACCAATTCTGCCATTCACTAGCCTTCCAAAATCTCCTTTGCTGAAGAGATCGGGGCACTCTTGTGATATTGCAAGGAGGCTTGATTAGCAAGAGCTGTTCATCAAGTTCATTCACTTTGTTGCCAATGTAATATGGCTTCTCATGGTTATCACTGTCCAGCCACATGCTTGCCATTTGGCGAACCACACCAAGATGTACATTATGCATATGGTCAGGAGGCATGCCAGATATGATGTCAAAGTGTGGAATCTTTATCAGACATGTGGTCCCTTTAACACCCCTCACAGATTTTTTGGTATGAAAAGCCTCTCTTGCATCAATTACGGTTGAAGCGTGGTCCCTCTTTGGAACGTCTTTGTATGGGTAGACCCTGACAGTGCCATGACCCTTTTCAACTTGTTCACCAGGATGTAAACAGAGGCTGCATCCATACCGACCATTAAACTGGGTCATGTTTTGAAGTATGGGCCTAGCTACCGAATCGCACATCATAAGAGCTGCCACAACTCTACATTGTTCCAAAATGCTGTTTCTTTTTATCTTAAAGCCCGCAGTTGACAACTTCTGACACTCTAAAGTGAATGGCTTTAAAAATGTATTAACATTTGGCTTTTTATCACCAAACCACAAGCCAAAAAGCAGAACATTTTCTTTGCGCACAGGGTAAGGAAGCTCGTTTACAATACCATATAATGGCCAAATACCATAGAGTGATGATTTGAATACAGGCACTCCATCACAGTTGAGGGTTAAGGAGTATCCATGAGTACAGTGAAGCGGGCCTCCAATTTTGTACAGATCATGGTACATTTTACCACTTCCAATATCTTCATCATTTTCAGAATTACATGTACTATCTCTTGACTTGAGACAATGTGCAATATCTTCTCTTTGAAGAAGATGTTCCAACTGTGTTTGTATTGGTAAGTATATAAAGAAGTTTCCATTCTTCAGCGAGCTGTTTTTATCCCATGTTGTGTGGCATACAACACATTGTCCTTCGCTATCCTGGTCACCGATGTAGTACTCACAGTTTGGACAATATATGTGAGATTGTAGGTGACCTTCTACAGGCTTAAGCTCTTTTAAGAACAGATGCTTTGAGGTTAACTGTGTGTTTTCTGGACAGTGAATATTGATCAAATCTAGGAGATCAGAGAGAGCCATGCCTGTGAGTCCATGTCTCAAAACAAATGAAAGTATAAGTAAAAAACTCTGAGCTTGGGTTAGTCGTGAACCAGTGTAAAGTGGCTCTTCGTTTTCCAGAGGAAACTGTTCATGACTGACTTCTCCAAGATGAGATTCCTCATTTACTGACTCATCAGGGCTTTCATCAAATAAAAGGGAATATTCTTCTTCACTTCCAATAATGGATCCAAGACTGTCATCAGGAATACAGTTACTGGTATTTGGTGAAGCTTGGCTGCAATTAGGTTCATCATTGAAGTGAGGTTTACTCTCTGTTGAACATTCATCTTCAAACAAGAGTGGGGAAGTAGGACTTCTGGGAATAGAATCTCCACAGTCAGCATGCAGGCCCTATAATACAAATTCTGATTAGAAATGTTATTTGACTGTTATTATTTGACTCTCTCACACACAATAAAGGTAAAGAGGTAACGCAAGGGAACTAGGTGAGTTAGAGAGATGTGGAAAACTAAAAAAAAAACAAATCTTTAAAATCTTTAGAACCAATGCAGTACATAATGACGGTAAAATGCCTCGTCATTAGGTGAAAAGATGCTGCTGGCAACTACACATATCTGAGGAAGAATTATTGGACTACTTGCACACCTCTACTGTACCTGGACTGTACAGATTGTAAAGCCCCTTGAAACAAATGTGATTTGTGGGCTATATAAAATTTTATTTGATTTTACTACTTCATAACTATTGGATAAACTGATTAATGTCAGGCACACCTGATTAATCAGTTCATACAGTAGTGTAGGATAGGAAATAAATAAGTTGTACCTTAATTTGAGGATGTAGTGGAGTTGTTGCAAGTCTAAAAATATATATATAAAAATCACCTGCCCCATTGATATTTGTAAAACTAAACATTATGGCTACATGTGTTTTCCTTCAGAATATCACTTTAGTTCAGTGAATTAGTCAAAAGTTTAACTACACCCAATCTAGTAGAGCTAGCGAGATTAATGGGAAACATAACTTTCAACAAATTTCACTTTACTGTCCTGGGGTCTCATTTATAAAATGTGTGTAGGATCCTCACTAAAAGTATACGTGCGACCTAAAGCCTAAAATGGCGTACGCAAAAAAATATTCAGACTTATGAAAGCGTTTGTACGCCAGAACCTGCGCAACATTCAGTTTATAAATCCCAGTCAACGGAAGATTGTGCGCACACACATTTCCTCCCCGATATAACCATATATTGAGCTTACAACGCCTAGATTTACTATGCATTTGCATATGCATATTCATCCACCTGATAACATGTTTAACGGTACAAGACATTTGGAAAACATGCGGGATGTGCCGTCACATTACATTGATAAAAATCATTTAGTAGCCTATCCTTGGTTTTTTTTTGTTGAAAAAATAAATAAAATATTAGGCTATAAAATAGGCTACATTTCAGAGAAAGATTTTCTCAATCTTTTGCACTGACCAAATAGTATTTTTAATTGATTTAAATTTTAATGGAAACAGATGGGCCTTGTTGTGCATTATTTGCACAAAAATATCTTCTCAGACAATCTGCTGTTATCACGATAAGCAATTCTCTCTGTAGTGAAAACATTAAAACACAGCAAACCACATAAGTGTTCAAATGCATCGCATCCACTACAAATGTTTCTATTTATTTAATATATTAAATGATGTAACTTCTCAGTAATGATTTCATGTAATTTATGTTTAACTCCATTAATAAGAATGGCATATTTAATCTAAATGTTTATATCAGAAGTAAAACATTATTTAAATCATCCTTTTATTTATTTAAACTCTTATTGTGAACATGCACTGTATTTATGATTATAGGACTCATAATGAAGATTTATGGTTTTACTTCATCTGCCGTTATATATGCCGTCAGTTTCACTTAACGGCCCAACGCGCTCGATGGAGCGGGCATTTAAAAAGGGATGGATATTTGCTTCAAGAAATAGGCTTGGTGAGTGAAATTATATTTGCATTATCTTTCTGTAGCTATAGGCCTATATATCATTTTCTTTACATTTTCCGTCTAAAAGCGACAAAAAAAAACATTTAACTCCAGCTCACCATCGGTGTCGCCAAACTGCTCCGTCTCCAAAATGTTTGTACGCATGGGTCTGAGTTTGCGTGGAGGTATGCAAATTTTCCCGTCAAGTTTGTTTTTATAAATCATAACTTATGCGTCGGAAGTGGCGTATGCCTCTTTTTACAGTGCCTTTTTTGTGCGTACGCAATGGTTATAAATGAGGCCCCTGGTCTCTGCTCTACCATTTTGCTGATCTGGCGAGTGCACTAAACAGGCATCATGCTAATGCTCTGACTGACAGTGAGATGACCAGGGCATTCATTCTAGCTTCCCACCTGCAAACAGCCATATATTCAACTAAACACCACACAGTTGAAACTTACACAGACTTCAGCTCCTCCTGACAAACTTTGTTGTCCACTGAGAGGAACCCAAGGTTCAGAATCATCATTAGTTACCTAAAGAAACAGATTACAAAATAAAAATCCATAGATTGTACACAAGCCAACCTCCATGTTACCAAAATGAAACATGTCTGGTTCTTAGGATATGTCTAAGAAAAAAACTGAAATGTACTGTACACATTATACTCACTGTAATGTGGCCGACATCATGTGCATCTTCAGAGCCATTGTCAAAGTCGTAGTGAGAGGAATTTTCATTCAGGGTCTGTAAGAAAAAAAACACAAAATGTATTGATTAACCTTTGTCACATGCACAGTTGCCAGCCACCAACAGGATGTAGCATGTTCTATGTAACCTACTAAGTACTATAAACACACAAATACATTTTACACTTTGTGCTCAAACCAAAATGGTCAACAAAACTTATATGCTATAACTCTATAAATGTTAGTGCTACTGGACAGAATCTTGCAAAAGAGCAGCCTACATTGTTCAACTAAACACCACACAGTTGAAACTTACACAGACTTCAGCTCCTCCTGACAAACTTTGTTGTCCACTGAGAGGAACCCAAGGTTCAGAATCATCATTAGTTACCTAAAGAAAAAAAGAAAAAAGTGTTGTACATCCAGCGCACAGCTTTCTCTTGCAGTACCCCACCCCTCTGCCGAAGCACAAACACATTGTGCATGGTTTCATCTCGAGTGGGCATCTCCTATGTTAGCATTACTGTATTAGGGATGTCACGATTCCAAATTCCAGTAGACGGTACCGATACCATTAAAGGGGTCCTATAATGACCTTTTCACAAGATGTAAAATAAGTCTCTGATGTCCCCAGAGTGTGTATGTGAAGTTTTAGCTCAAAATACCCCACAGATATTTTTATATAGCATGTTACAATTATACATTTTTATACATTTTTGAGGGTGAGCAAAAACGACACAGTTTTGTGTGTCCCTTTAAATGCAAATGATCGATTTAAATGCATGTCAATATAATATTTATAGTTTTCCAGCACTTGAAACTTACATTGACCTCTTCTGTAGTTTCTGATAGTCTTTCTGAAGATAGTTCACTTACGGGGATCCAGGCATCAAAACTGGCATGAGCTCTTGGCTAAACAAAAGAAAGGACAGTTTCAACGTAATCAATGCAACAATTTTGACCAAAATCTGTAACTCAACGAAAAGCTAAAAAAGTGTATTGCAAAATTACTAACAATATTGTCATTGCCAAAATGTACTCGTAGGCTACACATATTTTAAGATATTAATGAAGACCTCTGTGCAGGAGATGCATCTGGCAATACAATAGTATTTATTTAAAATAAGAAGACAAATAGTTATTCTTTCTATTTTGTGACAAGTAGGATGTTCTGGTTAAAGACAGCACAGCACAAGTAAGGTCTAGTTTTACATTTACATGACTTACCTGATCCTGGTTTGGCTGATCAATCTTGGTCTCTCTCATTTCTTTCCTGTGCAAGTGATAGAGAAAACACTGATTCATATTTATCTTTGAAACATCAAATTATTTAAATGTTTAGCTCGGAGCTTGTGTTGCCCCTCTGAGGAAATACATGCATCTATGAAATAAAAATGCTACTGTGACGTGATCATATCAATAGATCCAAAAGATAAATGGTGTAATCAGGGGTTCTCAATGTCGCGACCCAAAAGTGGGTCGTGGACCCGTGGACTAAAAAACTAACCTTTTTTTCCATAACCGTCTTGTTCTTCTTGGAATATCAGTTTGATCAGAACCCGGAAGAATATATTTCCTTTTCAATCGGACTCGGTCCATTTTCTTTGTCAGTAGCAGCCTACTCACTCAGCACCGATTGCTTAGCGCGACGAACGAAGGACTGAGCTCGCGCATGCGTTGCGTAATGCTTTGAGCGGGAAGGTGTGTGTTTTTATTTATTTATTATTTTTTATTAAATCTTTATTAAATCTTTACGATACAAGGAGTAAGAACACACATATAGTCATTAATACAGAGAAAAAAATATATATAAACAAGAGCAGAGCCAGGAAGGTGTGTGTGATTCAAGCACGAGCAACGGCTCTGGGCGCGAGGAGAGGACGGAGGAGCATTCTTGCGCATGCGCAATGCTTGAGCGGGAAGGTGAGATTCAAGGCGCGAGGAGACTCATGAGAGGAGAGGACTGTTACACCAGCATCGAGGCGGTAAAAAATGTCAAAATATAGGTTTGCCCTTGTTAGTTGGGCCGAAGGACCCGACAAAGACCAAACCAGCATAATTCCAATCAGTTGGATAATCGATTTCGACCCAGCTGATACTGACAAGAAATATTTTGTTGAATGCCGTTCAACAAATCACAAGAAGCCTACGTCTGGATGGCCCGTCGAACACGCGGTTGTTCTTCAGTTAGCAGGCAAGTAACGTAACGTTATACACACTTGGACTTATTTCCTAACAGTTATTGTATTAGCAAATACAGCTAACGTTACAGAATGTCTGTTCTTCTGTTTATCTATCAAAATGTGTATCCCATATTTGACTGTTTTACAATGGCTAACTAAGTTAGCTCTAATTGTGTAAATGTATCCCATGATGTTTGTATGTTTTACAATGGTTATCATTACATTACCCGAATATGCATAGTTAGTTTTTAAGGAGGCAGTGCCATGATTTAATTTCCCCCTATAACATATCTGAGTATTAAATCTAGGGTAATTGATATTGCTTGGTCAAAAACAATAGTTTTTTGTTAGAAGGTTAAATCCTATATTCTGATAATAATTGCTAAAGAGTGTTTGCTCAGTAACAGGAGTCTCGATGTCGATGTCAGCCAATCAGAAAAGAGTACCAATTTATTAGCTTACATTTTTATAATGTTTCAGTTCTAATTTTTTCAGCTCAATTCTTTGTGTCATCACTTCCAATTTAAATGGTTTAATCTGTATCCTGTGTGAATTCTCTCTCCTGGTTGGACAAAATTGGAACTGAAACTAAACTGAAAATGCATTTTCTGTTTAATAAAGATCTAGAGAGACATGGAGACTCCTGTTACAAACACTCTAATGAACTATCATAATATAGAGCTATTTAACAATTATTTTAACAAAAGAAAATCACTTAACCTCAAGATTATGTAAAAAGGAACCTTTATTTTTTTTAAATGTACAGTGAGTGTTACGTTTGTTGATCACTACATTATCACTGCAAGGTCTTTTTCCATTGGCCAAGTGGTTTACAGGACGAAAAACAATTCCATACATAAACACTTAGGTTACATAATTGAAAAAACAAAACAGTTCATGAAACCTCTTTAAAGAAGTCTGAAAATGGGACACAATTATTTTTTATTTATTATTCATTGTTGTAATGGTGTTGATTTTTGGCATTAAGAAAATCTATCCTTCTATGTGATTGTAGAAAAAGAGGCTACACTCAGAGCTGCTGAGCGGGAACTATATCCAGAGGACATGGCGGGCAAGAGGGTAAGGAAAGCCAAATGCCTAGACTTTGGTGAGGAAGATACCACCAGTACTGGCAACAAAGCCTCTGGCTCTGGAAATCCTAAACAGGTAATTACACAGCAAAGATTGATATATCAGATTAGGGATCATTTGTGTATTGGATTGTCCATGATTAAATATTAAAAATGAACATCTTTGCCCTATAGAAAAAGGCCAAGGTTGCTGCACAAAGACGGGCGGAGGAGGAATTACTGTCTGAGGACAGAGCAGAATTGTCAAGCCAGGAAAGTGACCTTACCAGAGACCTGCAGAGCCAGATCAAGGCTCTACAAAAAGAAAATGCCAAACTGCGGAACATGGTAGTTAAAGGCAAGTATTGAGTATTATATCATCAAATATTACTCTAAATCAAATGGTATTAAAGGGGTCATATAATGCCACTTTTGTACAAGCTAATATGATTCTTTAGAGTCTAAATTAAAAGTTTGTAATATACTTTAATTAAAAATGATCATTAGTAATGTAAGCAAACACTCATTTTACCTGGTCAAAAACAGCTCTGTTTTCAGCACGCCGTTTTAGTGCATGTGTCTTTAAATGATAATGAGCTTTGCTCACCCCGCCCCTCTGTTCTGTGGGCGTTCTGACACAACAACACATGTGGAGTGTTGCCTTGATAACAGTTGAGGGTAACGTTATATTTTGAAGAATGGCAGCGGGAGTCTCTGAGGACACATCTGTGCAACCGAATCAATTTGAACCGGAGTTGGAAAACTGGACGTTTCTGAATGGTTGGTTAAAGTAATGTCACTTTGATCTATCTTTGTGTGTACTGGCAGGGTAGAGTAGTGAGATACGAACGCTATGTGTTTACTGATGTATACGTTAGTTCATTGACAGATTGATGTTACAGCTAATGGTCATGAAAAACTTTTTTCCGGTAAATGTAGGCTTGTCAGTGATGCGTAACGTTATCTATGCAGTGTTGTTAGGTACAACTGTCAGGGCGGAAGCACTAACATTTTACTGATCTGTTTAAAAAATAACCAGTCTGTGAGACTGACAGTCAATAGGCACATGAACAACACATACTCAGACAGGAGCTATGATTTGCGCAAACATGAAAGCATTTTGCGCGGACTATGATTGACAACAATCGTGGGAGGGGCGTCGATTTTCTGACGTCACAAAATCGTATGGCTTCATTTGAGAGAGGGGAAAACATATAAGGAGATTTAAAAAAAAAAACACTGGATGGATTTTTATCATTATATGATGGTTGTGTACAGGCACTGCCAACACACATTTCAGTACAATCAACTTGTAAAAGTGCATGTACCATTATATGACCCCTTTAATCCATTTATACCTGAAGGTGATTCTAAATACGCTAAAATACGCCCACCTATGTGGTCAGATAGGTTGACCGCATGCATTTTCAGAGCATGTTTGAAGAATAAATAAAAAATAATAATACCTCTTTATATTTATATAGCGCTTTTCAAAATACTCTTAAGACGCTTTACAAAAGAAAGAAAGAAACAAACAACTTTATTAATAAATTACTATTTAAAAGACTAAGAACTTAATGAACAAAAATCACTTGAATCAAAAAGACGAAGAAAATTAGGAGGGGAAAGCAAGTCTAAAAAGGTGGGTTTTGACAATGTCAGGGTCAAGGTTGACTCTTGACGAAACATATTTGTCACTCACTTACACAGGTATAAGCAGGAAAATTATGTTGCAATTTGTTCCATGTGATTGTGCAAGTAACAAGTATCAACCATCGGTTGCAGTCTGTATCATTATACTGATTGCTACTGTCTAATGAGCCATGTGTGCAAACAAGAATGATGTACTGTACACCCATGGAGGTCAGTGTCAGTCCTATTACTTGTTCCTGTTTTGATGCGTTTATTTTAATAATGCCAATTGATTTGTAGCTTCTTGGACAAGTTCAGCTCTAAATGGGTTCATTTTAGAAAACTGGAGATGTGGTTTTCAGGCACATATTTGCTTCTATGGTTGCTGTCTGTATAATCTTGTTGCACTTTTTTTTTCTTAGAAATTCCTGGGTTGTTGGTGGACGTGAGAAAGCTTGTCTCCATCAACAACCCCACCAACAAAGATGTTGTCGACCGTGCCACCAAAGATGTTGAAGACCCTGATGCTGAGAGTGACGGCCCAGGTGAAACGTCACTTTGCACACCTTGCAGACTTTCACAAGTAAGTTTTTATTAATTGGTAAATTAAAACAATTAAAGGACAACTCCGGTGAAAAATGAACCTAGGGGTAATTAACACATGGTTACCGAGTAGATCGTTCTCTGGGATGCGTTTTCATGATAATCGAAGAGTTTTATCTCTAAAAACAGATTAGCTTATAACGCTAGTATATGGGGCACAGACTAAGTTAAAGTAAATCGCTAGTTTATATCACTAACAAGGCTCAAAATAGCCTCACACTACCACGGTAGCATAATGAGGGTCCTTGCATGCAAACCGAAGCATTGAGAACTTTGTAAGTGTACAAACAGTTTAATAATAAGATACTTTATAAAGACAGTACATTACGCGTATACAGACAGCAGCCATCTTGAAAAACAGTCTCGACAAGTCGAGCGACGAATGCCGTGCTAAGTGATATGGATGTGCTCTTGACTCAGTAGGAAAAAAATTTAATTTTTATTATTTAAATGTTTTTGGAGTGCTTTCTTCCAGAAAACAGCGGGGGGTGGGATTCGAGATTTTCAGCATAACCTGAGGGGCAGCTGGAGGATGTGAGGAGGGGTAGAGTATCATTGTTGTTCTGTTCCACAGATTACTGTGTAAACCAGTTTCCGACGGCCAAGGAAGCTGATGTCAGAAAATCATTAATGGTAGAATCTGTGAGCTAAGACACCAGGTTTGAAGTCCAAAAGTGTGCTCGTTTAAATCAGTGAAGAACCAAGATGGACTCCTAACCAGGATAACGCACTGTTTCTTTTGGCATATTTCTTGGCTTTTCCACAGTTTTTATTTATTTATAATTATTATTTTTTTTGTTTGTCTTTTATAGAAATGTTATTTATATTTTTTTACAGCACTGCTGAATGTTTTGAACAGACATTGAAATTGCTTTCTTTATAATTTATATGTTGTGTTTCAATGGTACCATTTAAAAATTGTTGCACTGTTAAGTTTATCTGACCATATGGTTTTAATTACTGGTAGGCCTGTGTAGGTCTTTTTATCTGCCTGATTAAAAGAAAATAAAGGTGGCTTTTGATAGAGTACCCATTATGTCTGTGTTAATATGTGGTATAAAGGTTTGCACATATATTGCAGATTACATATTTATTTAATTCATATTTTAGAGGTTACATGTAAATTATATATTTATCACATATATGTATATACATTGTTGTGCATGTTCTCATATGTACACATATGGTGTGTGTAGATATATTTTTTTCACATTATATTTTATAATATTTCCATATATTTAAAATGTATTCCACAAGATATTGAAACATATCTATACATATATTTCAAGTATTAATTCCATATAATTTTACAGATATTGATATAAATTTCTACATGTATTAAACATACATGTACACTATATCTTTACATATATTACAAAAAACATTTTCCATATAAATTGAAATACATTATGGTAGATATTTATTAAATTAATATTGATATTTTTGGGATGATATATAAACACATATATTATTTATTCATTTCATTTTATTGTAATATATTGAAAGCGGCAATCATTTGTATATTTTGCAATATATTGCAATTATTACTGAATGTTTAATATATGTATCATCAATTATATTATTCAATGTATGCTAATATATTTTTATATTGGAAAATATAAAAGTGGTAAATAATATTTTACAATATATTTTAAGAAATATATTGGTAAATATATTTTTCCTTTCTAAGGGAACAAGCCTTGCATTTTGCTTCAATGCAAGCTCCTTTGTTTTCAGTTAGCTTAGCGCTAATTGCTATTCGGTTAACAATAACTAAAGGTGGCGCTGTGACTAAGTTACTATTGCCCTAGCATATGTCCCAATGGTTTGCAGTTATAGAGCGAGGCTAAAATAAGAGAGGTGAGCCAGGGTATGTAGTGTACGCTTGTAAACGGCACTTGTGTATATACACGCCCCGGCAGCTTCTCATATCAGATTTTCTTGTGGGGCATAACCCTAAATTGTACCGGCTTATTTGGCCATGATCACATCATTGATATTAATTTATCTCTATAAAGTTATACTTACAGATATTTTATATGTACTGTAACATACATTATGATGCTAAGTTTATCGATCATCTACACCAATTTTTTTGTATAGATAGCTGCTTTTATAGACTTAAACACTTCATTTGACACAACAGTATATATACTTTCAGTTTTAGGTCACATATTAAACATTCCACATTCTAAATAATCAATTCTTACTAGCATATGAAAGGTAGGAGTACATACAAAATTAATATATTATTTTTTTATATATTGTTTTTGGAAGTCCACTATTTTAATATCAAGGAATAATGACTGTCTTTGTGCATCAAAGAAAACACACATGTGGTGGTGGGTATCCTTTGTCTTCGACGAAAAAAAGCACTTGCTGGGGGGAGGGGCTTATATCAGACAGAGAGGCGACTTGGATTTTAGTGACGTAGTCAGGTGACCATTCTCCACTATTTGTAGTGAGAGGATGAAGAGTAATTAATACTGTCTGTTTTAATTCTCTGCGTGTGTGTCTCCATGCCGACGTGGCATACTCATGGGTGGGCCAAAATTTCGTAGTCATAGTCTGACAGTGGAAAATTGCAGCTTGATTTTGTCCTTGTGACTCAAGGTGTGAGGCTAATGGCCTCGCCCAACTGGATGTTATCTTGGCTCACACTGGCCAACAGTATTAAAAGGCTACTGAGGGTTTTCCACGCCAAGGAACAAGCAAAGCTATAGCTAAATTTACAAAGAAACTGTTTTAAGTTATTTATATTATTATTGAAGTATGTTGGTAACCAAAACATTGACAGTTGGTGTGAACTATTCTTCAACACATCTTCAGTTGGACCTCAGCATACTTTTTGCTTAACACTTTTATTCACAAGATGTTAATTCTTTGTTAGATCTTTGGGGGTCCCCCCTCCACAATTCTTACCTTCCCAGCCCATGCTAAATGATTTAGTTGTCCTCCCTAGTCTTTGGTTTAGTCGTTCATTCATTTGTAATATATGTGACTACTTCCTGGATCAGTATCTTATTCAATAATATAATGTAATATAGTATTTGTTGTATGTTGTATTATATTAGGAATTATCTAATTGATTTTCCCCATCATCTATGAAATTAAAAAGCTACTATTTTGAGACCAGATCGGCCATCACATAACTGTAACTTGTTTGTAAGGAAGGTTGGGAGTTATTAAATTCAATATCCAAAAAGGCTGTCATGTCACTTGACAGAAGAACGAATGACTCATACCCAAAGACTCAAGAGGTGAAACTTATCATTTGGCTCAAGTCAATGGCTACCATAAACCATTTGGTTACCAACATTATTCAAAATGTTTTTTTTGTGTCAACAGAATAAGTAAATGCATACAGGTTTGAAACAATTTAGGGTGAATAAATGAGATGATTTTAATTTTGTGGTGAACTATCCCGTCAAAATCTTTAGTTGGCATCTGTTCTACTTTTTACTTAAGCTTTTCAATTCACAAGATTTGAATTGACCGACTGGATCCATTGGTGAGAATGTGAAATAATGCAAACATTTCTTCAAAATAATGACGAAGAAACAAATTAATCTATATCTTGATTGGCTTGAGGGTAGGTAAAATGTCAGCTTGTGCAAATTTATTTTGGTTAATTATTCCTTAAAGTACAAATTTAGTTCCAATTTATCAGATTTCAAGTATAACAAGAGCACTACACAAAGAAATATACAATTATTAGGAGTTTACGTACAGCAACTTCTGTATATGGCACATGATCTGCCTTGTACTCACTAGCCATGCCTCCAGCAGGGCAAATTATATTTGGTTGTTCCCTTCCTCAAGCTCTATCCTGCCTAGCCAAACTGACCCGTCCTACTGGGATGTTTGCCATCTGGACTTTGGTGACAGGATTGTGACAATCCTGCTGTGTTTCAATGTTTTGTATCAGAGCACGTAATTGGTGCTCTTATCTTTGTGTGATTGCATTACGTTAGAACAGATTGTCTTGCCATGCAGTCTCTATCTTTGTTCAGTTTTGGGGACAGGTTGTTCTGACAGTTTTGTTGTTTTGCTGTTGTTTTTTTAACGTATGAAGTCAACTCTGTTTCACGAGTCCTCACCTTGTCATTGGCCACACCTGATAACTGGGTATGGCAATATGATGTCACAGAAAGTAATAATATGCAATTGAGAAGTTGCACTGCAGAATGTTTAATAATAAACGTTAAATGTGTGCACTGCAAGCACACTATACCAGTCGAGCCTCTTTCGGGGTTATAATTTTTGTGGGGGTCGCCTTCCACAACCTCTCACCTTCCCAGCCCTTGCTAAACGATTATTTCTCCACCCTAGTCTTCGCGAGTTGTTCATTCATTTGTAATGTGATGACTTCCTGGATCAGTATCCTATTCAATAATACTATTGTAATGTATTAATTGTTGGTATGTCATATTGTATTTAGGAATGATCAAATAATTTTTGCATTATACGGTTAAAGTGTAAAGTATTGACCAACTCTTTATTACCACATTCAATGTTATGGAAACCATCATTAGAGAAATTCACAAATGTATAAATGATAAAACATAAAAAGTACCAGAAATACATCACATAGCTGTAAGTTTGTTTGTAAGGAAGGCTGGGAGTTAATAACTAATTTCAGTTCCCAAAACGGCTGTCACGTCACTTGACAAACAACGATGAACTCGGACCCAAATCTCTGGTGGTGAACTAATCATTTTGCTTCTGTTAAGACTGCATATTATTAGCCTCTGTGGCTGTCACGTGATGAAACTAACAAGACCCCAAGACTTGTAGGGTGAACTCTGTTTCCTGTACAGAACCTATAGGATGTTGTGCATGCGTGGCCATGCACACAAGATGAACAAATCACTCTTTGAGACGACTCGTTGACCCTGAGACATATTAAAGATTTGTTTAAAAGGAATGAATATTTAATGAACAAAACATCAGTAAATGGTGAGGTTCACTACAGTTGTTCAGGCTGCAGCATTGCCGAATGACTAAATAAACGTTATCAACATGATGGTATAAAACTGTAAATTTCTGTCTATTATCACCCACTGCTACTTATACCACTCTTTGTATTGCACTCCTTTTAATGTTGAATCAAAACTAGTTTGCACGTAGTTTTGTAATAAAAAAGATTTATTAACAGTAATTATAACATATAATGTATAATATTAACAGCTTAAGATGGTCACAAAAAAGATGTGAGATGATAAAACATATACAATTAATCGTACCAGCATTTATGCAGAATGTTACCAGAGAGTACGAGAGAGAGATGGAAGGCAGAGCACAGGTAGAGAGGAAGAGCAAAGCCCCAAAAAAGGATAGCAAAGAAAAGAGTGTCTCAGGAAACAGACCCAGAGAAGAGAAAGAGCAATTGTTACAGTCTTCTTCCCTTCCTTGACCATGTGACTGAAAGCCAAACATTCAAAGTAACCAATCAGCAGATTAAAGTAATAATAGTTTGAAAATTAGCAGACCTCCGATACACATCTTGGCCTATAGGCTTTGATCACTGTCAGCACCTTTGTGTCTTCAGAAATTCCAAAATGACCCTTTTGTTACAGAAGATAAAGTTTAGGACAAGAAAGCAAATGCCTTTGTTGATTTTTAACCCAACATAACTTAATTTTTTTTGATGTTACTGGTTATCTTAATATTTGTATCAATACTATTTCAAGAGTAATGTTGCCTTATATGTTACCTATAAAGTCATAATTTTCACATCTGTACATGCCCTGGGTGGATGAAAATATAAGTTTATAAGATATATAAAATCTCCACAGTAAAATCTGTATATTATGTGTGGTGGTTCCTTTATTGGGATGATATGGGATGGGGTTCAGGAAAATCATGTCATGACTTCTGTTGACACATTGTGTTTTGTGTTTTACCATGTGCTTGGTGTAACCAACTTAACATGAGTATGTGATCTTGGGATTGTTTTGCTACACATTCTTATGTCTATGTATGTGAGCAGGGTGTTCTGCCAGCAAACCACCATACCTGTGGGCCATGCCCCAAATATGTTGTCGCCTAACCTGCACTATTCCCTGTTCTCACCTCAGGGTATTTTTTACCTTAATAAAAAGCCCATCAAACTCTATTCCTGAGTCATTGCCTTTCTCATTGCCTGCACCTGCATAACCATATACAATTATGTATTATTATTCTCAAATTATAATGATTTGTATGATTATGAGATGCATTATATGAATGCTTGGCTAAAGAGATGCGTCTTTAATCTAGATTTAAATAGAGAGAGTGTGTCTGAACCCCGAACGTTATCAGGAAGGCTATTCCAGAGTTTGGGAGCCAAATATGAAAAGGTTCTACCTCCTTTAGTGGACTTTGCTATTCTAGGTACTACCAAGAGTCCAGAATTGTGCGACCTTAGGGAGCGGGTTGGATTTTAGCATGAACGAAGATTAGTTAGGTACATAGGAGCTAAACCATTTAGGGCCTTATAGGTAAGTAATAATATTTTGTAACTGATACAGAACTTAATAGGTAACAAGTGCAGAGACTGTAAAATTGGAGTAATATGATCATATTTTCTTGACCTGGTAAGGACTCTAGCCGCAGCATTTTGTACTATCAGTAGCTTGTTTCTTGAAGATGCAGGACAACCATCTAGCAGTGCATTACAATAGTCCAGTCTAGAGGTCATGAATGCATGAACTAGCTTTTCTGCACCAGAAACACTTAACATGTTCCAAAGCGTGGAAATGTTTATAAGGTGGAAGAATGCTGTTTTTGTAACATGGGAAATATGATTTCCAACAGATAAGTTGCTGTCTAATACAACACCCAGGTTATTGACTGTAGAGGAAGGAACAGGACATCCGTCTAGTTGCAAATTCTGATCCAAGAGATTCGGTGTACTGTTTTTTGGTCCAATAAGTAATATCTCTCTCTTATATGAGTTTAAAAGGAGAATATTATTGGTCATCCATTTTTTTTTACATTTTTAAACACTCTGTTAGCTTAGATAATTTAGCGAACATAATTGATGTATTGAATACCCTTTAATATATTCGTTTAATAATTTTCTTTACTTGGTCTCGAAAAAGTCTCAAAGAAAGCCTTACATTTACTTTAATGTAACTTGGATAAACCGTGGAAATGTGTACAATATAGAATGAACCATATCTGTACTTGACTGTAACTATGATTTTCTAGATGCATGTTAGGATATTATTATGTAAATTTACTTTGTAAATGCTTTTTTTCCAAATTAGTTTTTGATGTTGTTTATTCTTTACTTTATTGGCTATTGCTCAAATACTTATACAGTAATATGTACAGTCACTGTAACATTTTTACTGTAAGTCAATAGTATAGAACATATTGATGTGTCTTTCTTAAGTCTTAATGAAGAGACCAAACGTCTGCTTCATGATAGTTTTGTAATCTAGTTAGTTTTCAATAATTTAATTTAATTCATTTCTGCTGGTGAAATGGTGGGTTTTTGTGGGAGGCATGTTATGGGTGGGTTTCATAGTCGTAGTCTGACAGTGGAAATGCAGCTTGATTTTGTCCTTGTGACTCAAGGTGTGAGGCTAATGGCCTCGACCAACTTGATGTTATCTCTGGCTCACACTGGCCCAACAGTATTAAAAAGGCTACTGAGGGTTTGCCACGCCAAAGGAACAGCAAAGCTATAGCTAAATTGACAAAACTGCCTAAAGTTATTTATATTATTATGAAGTATGTCGGTAACCAAACACTTGACTGTTGGGTGAACTATCTCTTCAACACATCTTCATTTGGACCTCAGCACTACTTTTTGCTTAACACCTTTCATTCCACAAGATGTTAATTCTTTGTTAGCATCTTTGGGGGTCCCCCTCCACAACTTCTCACCTTCCCAGCCCATGCTAAATGATTATTTGTCCTCCCTAGTCTTCGGGTTTAGTCGTTCATTCATTTGTAATGTGACTACTTCCTGGATCAGTATCTTATTCAATAATATAATGTAATATAGTATTTGTTGTATGTTGTATTATATTTAGGAATTATCTAATTGATTTTCCCCATCATCTATGAAATTAAAAAGCTACAAATTGAGACCAGATCGGCATCACATAACTGTAACTTGTTTGTAAGGAAGGTTGGGAGTTATTAAATTCAATATCCAAAAAGGCTGTCATGTCACTTGACAGAAGAACGAATGACTCAGACCCAAAGACTCAAGAGGTGAACTAATCATTGGCTCAAGTCAATGGCTACCATAAACCATTTGGTTACCAACATTATTCAAAAAAAATTTTTTGTGTTCAACAGAATAAGTAAATGCATACAGGTTTGAAACAACTTTAGGGTGAATAAATGATGATGATTTTAATTTTGTGGTGAACTATCCCTTCAACACATCTTTAGTTGGACATCTGTTCTACTTTTTACTTAACGCTTTTCAATTCACAAGATTTGAATTGACCGACTGGATCCATTGGTGAGAAAGTGATATAATGCAAACATTTCTTCAAAATAATGACGAAGAAACAAATTCATCTATATCTTGATTGGCTTGAGGGTAGGTAAAATGTCAGCTTCAAATATAACAAGAGCACTACACAAAGAAATATACAATTATTAGGAGTTTATGTACAGCAACTTCTGTATATGGCACGTGATCTGCCTAGTACTCACTAGCCATGCCTCCCTCAGGGCAATTATATTTGGTTGGTTCCCCTTCCTCAAGCTCTATCCTGCCTAGCCCAAACCTGACCAGTCCAACTGGGATGTTTGCCGTCTGGACTTTGGTGACAGGATTGTGACACTCCTGCTGTGTTTCAATGTTTTGTATCAGAGCACGTGATTGGTGCTCTTGTCTTTGTGTGATTGCATTACATTAGAACAGATTGTCTTGCCATGCAGTCTCTTATCTTTGTTCAGTTTTGTGGACAGGTTGTTCTGACAGTTTTTGTTGCTGTTGTTTTTTTAACGTATGAAGTCAACTCTGTTCACGAGTCCTCACCTTGTCATTGGCCACACCTGATAACTGTGGTATAGCAAATGATGTCACAGAATGTAATAATATGCAATTGAGAAGTTGCACTGCAGAATTTTAATAATAAACGTTAAATGTGTGCACTGCAAGCACACTATGCCAGTCGAGCCTCTTTCGGGGTTATCATTTTTGTGGGGGTCGCCTTCCACAACCTGACTTCCTGGATCAGTATCCTATTCAATAATACTATTGTAATGTTTTAATTGTTGTATGTCATATTGTATTTAGGAATGATCAAAATAATTTTTCACTTTATACGGTTAAAGTGTAAAGTATTGACCAACTCTTATTACCACATTCAATGTTATGGAAACCATCATTAGAGAAATTCACAAATGTATAAATGGTAAAACATAAAAAAGCTACCAGAAATGCATCACATATCTGTAATTTGTTTGTAAGGAAGGCTGGGATTTAATAACTAATTTCAGTACCCAAAACGGCTGTCACGTCACTTGACAAAACAACGAATGACTCGGACCCAAATACTCGGGAGGTGAACTAATCATTTCTGCTTCTGGTACAGACTGCATATTATTAGCCTATGTGGCTGTCACGTGATGAACTAACAAGACCCCAAGACTTGTAGGGTGAACTCTGTTTCCTGTACAGAACCTATAGGATGTTGTGCATGCGTGGCCATGCACACAAGATGAACGAATCCACTCTTTGAGACGACTCGTTGACCCTGAGACATCTTAAAGATTTGTTTAAAAGGAATGAATATTTAATGAACAACACATCAGTAAAGGGTGAGTTCACTACAGTTGTTCAGGCTGCAGCATTGCCGAATTACTAAATAAACTTTATCAACATGATGGTATAAAACTGTACATTTCTGTCTATTATCACCCACTGCTACTTATACCACCTTGTATTGCACTCCTTTTAATGTTGAATCAAAACTAGTTTGCACATAGTTTGTAATCGAAAAGATTTATTAACAGTAATTATAACATATAATGTATAATATTAACAGCTTAAGATGGTCACAAAAAAGATGTGAGATGATAAAACACATACTATTAATCATACCAGCATTTATGTAGAATGTTACCAGAGAGTGCGAGAAAGAGATGGAAGGCAGAGCACAGGTAGAGAGGAAGAGCAAAGCCCCCAAAAAGGATAGCAAAGAAGAGGCAAAGAAAAGAGTGTCTCAAGAAACAGACCCAGAGAAGAGAAAGAGCAATTGTTACAGTCTTCTTCCCTTCCTTTACCATGTGACTGAAAACCAAACATTCAAAGTAACCAATCAGCAGATTAAAGTAATAATAGTTTGAAAATTAGCAGACCTCCGATACACATCTTGGCCTATAGGCTTTGATCACTGTCAGCACCTTTGTATTTTCAGAAATTCCAAAATGACCCTTTTGTTACAGAAGATAAAGTTTAGGACAAGAAAGCAAATGCCTTTGTTGATTTTCAACCCAACATAACTAAACATTTTTTATGTAATTGGTTATCTTAATATTTTTGATCAATACTATTTCAAGAGTGATGTTGCCATATATGTTACCTATAAAGTCATAATTTTCACATCTGTACATTCCCTGGGTGGATGAAAATATAGGTTTATAAGATATATAAAATCTCCACAGTAAAATCTGTATATTATGTGTGGTGGTTCCTTTATTGGGATGATATGGATGGGGTTCAGGAAAATCATGTCATGACTTCTGTTGACACATTGTGTTTTGTGTTTGATCATGTGGTTGGTGTAACCAACTTAATATGAGTATGTGATTTTGGGATTTGGGCTAAATTATTATTTGTCCTCCCTAGTCTTCGGGTTTAGTCATTCATTCATTTGTAATGTGACGACTTCCTGGATCTGGATCAGTATCTTATCTTATATCTGATCAGTATGTATGTGAGCAAGGTGTTCTGCCAACAAACACCATACCTGTGGGCCATGCCCCAAATATGTTGTCGCCTAACCTGCACTATTCCCTGTTCTCACCTCAGGGTATTTTTTACCTTAATAAAAAGCCCATCAAACTCTATTCCTGAGTCATTGCCTTTCTCATTGCCTGCACCTGCACAACCATAAACAATTATGTATTATTTCACTGCAGCATTTTTTTATTCTAAACTTAGGTGTGTGGCACATTTGACAATACTAAAACAAATAAACCGTGTGAACAACTTGATTTCCTTAAGGTAAGCCATTTGACTTGTATAATCAGTGTTTTCTTCAGGATGAGAAATTATATACACATTTTTTGATGGCAACATGCCATTTTTATTAAATGTTGTAAATGTTAAAATGTTAAAAAATGTGGTAACACTTTATTTTAGGGTCTCTTACCTAATTGCTTATTAGCATGCATATCACTAGAATATTAGCCATTTATTAGTAGGGTTGGGTATCATTTGGGGTTTTTTCGATACCAATGCCAAATCGATACTTTTAAAAAAACCACCAATTCACTATCTCACAAATTAGAATATGGTGACATGCCAATCAGCTAATCAACTCAAAACACCTGCAAATGTTTCCTGAGCCTTCAAAATGGTCTCTCAGTTTGGTTCACTAGGCTACACAATCATGGGGAAGACTGCTGATCTGACAGTTGTCCAGAAGACAATCATTGACACCCTTCACAATGAGGGTAAGCCACAAACATTCATTGCCAAAGAAGCTGGCTGTTCACAGAGTGCTGTATCCAAGCATGTTAACAGAAAGTTGAGTGGAAGAAAAAGATGCACAACCAACCGACCGCAGCCTTATGAGGATTGTCAAGCAAAATCGATTCAAGAATTTGGGTGAACTTCTCAAGGAATGGGCTGGGGTCAAGGCATCAAGAGCCACCACACACAGACTTGTCAATGAATTTGGCTACTGTTGTCATCAGAGGCGTCTTACCTGGGCTAAGGAGAAGAAGAACTGGACTGTTGCCCAGTGGTCCAAAGTCCTCTTTTCAGATGAGAGCAAGTTTTGTATTTCATTTGGAAACCAAGGTCCTGGAGTCTGGAGGAAGGGTGAAGCTCATAGCCCAAGTTGCTGAAAGTCCAGTGTTAAGTTTCCACAGTCTGTGATGATTTGGGGTGGAATGTCATCTGCTGGTGTTGTTTCATTGTGTTTTTTGAAAACCAACGTCACTGCACCCGTTTACCAATAAATTTTGGAGCACTTCATGCTTCCTTCTGCTGACCAGATTTTTAAAGATGCTGATTTCAGTTTCCAGCAGGACTTGGCACCTGCTCACACTGCCAAAAGCACCAAAAGTTGGTTAAATGACCATGGTGTTGGTGTGCTTGACTGGCCAGCAAACTCACCAGACCTAAACCCCATAGAGAATCGGGGCGATGGGGGTATGTGACAAGTGGTGTGTTGCAGAGAGCCGTGGGAACGGAGCGAAGCCGGTGGAGTAAATGATAATGAGTGACACCTGCACCGGTCTCGAGTCCCACGGAGGAGCTCTGGAAGGATAAAAGGAGGATCAACGACATTGAAAGACGAGAGTGGCCCAGGCCTGGACTTTTATTTTGTGTTTTGTGTGCGGCAGTTGTCCGTGAGTTGCTGCCGCTTTTATTTTGTGTTTGTTTATTTTATTAAATGTTCGCCGGTTCCTGCCTCCTCCTTCCCATATCTACGAAATGTGTTACAATGAACATACTTTCCAGAAGGCAAACAATTCCCTAAAAATGTTTTTTTTATTGGTCTTATGAAGTATTCTAATTTGTTGAGATAGTGAATTGGTGGGTTTTTGTTAAATGTGAGCCAAAATCATCACAATTAAAAGAACCAAAGACGTAAACTACTTCAGTCTGTGTGCATTTAATTTATTTAATACACGAGTTTCACAATTTGAGTTGAATTATTGAAATAAATTAACTTTTCCACGACATTATAATTTATTGAGATGCACCTGTATTATAATTATGTTAAAGTACATAACAATTGTATTGAGGATGATTATGCCATATGCTAACTGAAAAAAAATGCATTGCATTTTAATGCCATATATTTCCAGGGATTGCACTTTTAGGTGCTGAAATTTAACATAGTTGTTTATTTAAGCTGTGAATATTTCAATTCTAAATATTTCACACACATTTTCATAATCAAAAATTCAATAATTCTTATTCACCTTCCAGAATTCACTTCCAAAATATTAAATCTGTTTAAAAATACGATGTAAAATATTCGACAGGCAAATTTCAGTCTTTTTATTTCACTTTCCAAATTCGCTTCCACAAATTCAGTGGTTCAATTTATGCAGAAAATTCAACGGTGCACATCCGGGAACCGCAGGAATAGCAATAGAGCACCGATGCATGGTCTCCGGGTAATGTCAGCCTCTCACCAGCAGGTGGCGCAAGTGACTGTTTATGAAGGCCATTTGTGGATCAAGTCATTCATTCACAAAAACTTATTTGTAGAAATGGAGCAAGCACTAAGTAGCCTATACGTTTTGATTATCGGGGCCAGTATAAACATGTGGAAAAGCTGATTGTGTGTAGAGTATGTTTAATTCAACATCTTTGCTGTTTCCCATAGCCTACGTGTAAGCAGTTTTCTCTACCACAAAGGATATTATAATGCTCCTTTACCCATAGCTGAAGTACAGAACTAACATTACATCTGAGGAAGACGTATATATTGTTTTCGGTTGATTAGTTTCTGTAACTTTGTATCATGGCTTTTGTGACGTTGTGCTGCAATACTGGGGTTCCCTTCATATGCCATACTCCAGGGTTCCCCAATGATGCGTAACGCGCCTTAGTGAACTAATACAGTGATATATGACCTCAGATCTCAGAATACACTTTATTGACGATTATGTGAACTATATCGACAGTTAAACAGTTGTAGAATATGAGTATTCGAGTATTCGCTCTCGAGGTACTTTGATGTCACACACAGAACAGTCTGTGCAGTGCTGCTTCAAGTCCAACACCTGTGTTTTATTAGGAGACGCACAACAGTTCTTCTGTGGCTTTATAGGTAATATTTTTACATACACAAATTAGAAAATTCAGACAATATTGTGTCTAAAATATACCACATTATTAACTTTATATTACTGAATTGTTGTAAATAAATATAACATTTGCAACTGGTCAGTGTTCACAGAAATGCTGGGAAATCACTTCACGTAGCCCCACAAAAGGGATTACTGATAAATTGTCTGAAAAAAAAGTAAGTCACGTTGTGGAGAAGAAAAAAAAAATCACCCACTGACTTTCAAAGCTGCTACATAGAAACAACTTTCTACTTCGAGGACCTTGATAGAAATGTAGTGGAGTGAAAAGTAAAATATTTGTCTTAATTTTCCAGAAAAAAATAATACTCAAGTAAAGTATAGATAGTCAGAAAGTGTAAAGTACAATATTCAAGTAAATACTGTCCACCTCTGTTGAAGCATGGTAGTTTTAGGTTTGATATTCGCTGCATATTTGCCTAGGCTGCTTTAGGGACCGTCTGCAAATTTACCTCACAGTACAAAACGAAGTAATAATTTCTTAAATTATTTATATTTAATTATTATATTTATAATCATTTATTCAAATTAACATTTATAGTAAATTAATAATATACTCAAACTGACTAAATAATAACATATTATAACTCGCCATATACACTTCCTAATTTACTCTAAGTCAATGCACACTGCACCACAAATGTTTTTCAAGAAAAAAATTACAGTAATTCACCAAAATGGGATTTTTCATGTTACCAAATGTTGTATGATACTACTAGTGACCAGACTGACTTACTACAGTTGAAATGCTGCAAATATCATCCTCACTGTAAATACAGTATATACTTATTTTTAAGAAATTACTGTGATTCAAATAAAGTTTTTTTTTTAAATATGTTCCAAAGGTCGTAGTACATTCCTAGTGACTAGACTGACATACTATAGGTGAAATTTTGCTAATACCTCCCTTACTGTACATAAAGTACATCAATATTTTATACTACAACCTTTGGAACATGAAACATTTATTTTGGGGTCTTACAGTTTTTTTTTTTTTTTTTTTTTTTTATAATTGGGAATGGTACATACAGTAAGGGAGATATTGGCAAAACTTCACAACGTACTACAACCAGTGGAACATGAAAAAAACCCTTTTGGTGAATTTCTGTAGTTTAAAAAAAGATATATATTTGTGTAATGTACATACCATAAGGGAGATATTGGCAAAATTGAACCCGTACAAGCTTTAAAATTTAACAGTGTGCTATTTTAAATGTTAAAAGTCATTTTAATTAAAAAACATTGGACGTTTTAACCCAGTCGGTGGAATTGTCAGATGACCCCTTCGATGCCTTCTCCGGTTTATATTTGCAGCCAGAAACAATACACCTAGGGGGGTTTGAACTCCTTTTTAATGTCGATATTAAGTGGTTGCTTACTGTTAAAACTAATAGTGGTATTGATATCTTTGTATTTACTACAACCAGAGTTGACCAATGTGCTTCACAATAAAATAACTAAAAACAGCAGTAACACAAAAGAATAAAAATAAAACCGAAATACATTTCAACATGCACCAAAAACATCATAAACATGCAAAAAAAAAAAAAAAAAACAGTGCTTCAACCAGGATAAAACGCCTTATCGAACAGATCGGTTTTTATTTAGACTTAAAAATAGCCACAGAAGATGCCATCTAATAGACAAGGGCAAATCATTCCAGAGTCTTGGCGCAGCTGTAGCAAAAGCGCGATCACCCCTGCACTTCCCCTCGTCTTGGGAATAAACAAAAGTCTCTGGTTAGAGGACCGAAGAGATCTTTTACATTATGCTCGATCAATAAGTCAGAGATATATGAATATATGATATCTTTGTAGAATGTCGACTCTGTAGATCAGTGGTAAGCAACTATAAAGGAAATGCAGCGCGTTGCGTTCTTCTGACCTAATTTGTTTGCCCATAGTTCACATGATCATCAATAAAGTGTATTCTGAGATCTGAGGTCTTATATTACTGTATTAGTTCACTGAGGCGCGTTACGCGTCATTAGGGAATCCTGGAGTGTGGTATGAGGGAAACGCCAGTATTACAGCACAGTGTCCCACAAGCCATGATATAGGGCTGTGGACTTGACTACCAAGGACTTGTCAACTATTTTGACTATTTGGACTTGGACTTTGTCAAGTCCAAGACAAGTCCAAGTCCAAAGAGGTTCGAGTCCGAGTCAAGACCGAGTCCAAAGAGGTTCGAGTCCGAGTCAAGTCCAAGTCCAAATGAGACGGTCAAAACAGAGAAAGAAAAATATTATCTTCTTCAAAACCACATACTTAATTATTTATAATTGATGTGATACGAGAGACGGCATATCTTCTATTCTAATATAATAATTTTGCATTATTGTTTGTAATGATCTAAAAGCATGTGCAGCAACACTGTAGGATCAAATTAGGCTATTGTATTTATCCTCCTGGGACCCAGCTATGGAGTTTTTGCCTCTGTAGTGGACATTATATTTTAGTGTATTTCTCTGAGACCTCACGTGTCACAGTTATAAGCCTGGATGTCCTGTACAGAGCACATTCAGGGCTTTATAGAGATACTAAAGGTTTTTTAAACCCTCTCCTACGTCTTTAAAGATGGCTATATTTAATTTAGTGAAAAATTGTACATCCTTATGGAAATATGATTATATTCTGTAATGTCTTTTAAATCTGAATCATTTTCAGATTGTTTGTCATAAAGCAACATCTCAGGAAAATGTTATGGGTTTTCAAATTCAAATATGACTTCCTGTTATGAAACAGGACATCATTTCATACATGTTCAATGTAGAGGACACCAGGACTAAAAGCATGATTATAATGCAATTTGGGAGACAACAATTGAATAGGGAAATAAATCATATATCAGTTTGCTTATGAAATATTATATATTATTATGAAAATCTTGCCATGTATTACTCCCATTATGAAAATTATTTTTCAACATTCTGTCCCAACAGCAACACATTAATAAGCAAATTAGAGGTACACTGTGTTTAATGGGAAACCAGTTTATATTTACACACATATTGCATAAAACAAAATGGTATATCAAATAATTATCAAATAAAGTTATACATTTTAAAACATAGTTGAGAATTATCCTTAAACAAAGTTTAGTATAAAAAAATCCTGAAACCTAAAAAAATGTATTTGGTGATTTAAAAAAACTCCCATTGATTTTGCCGTTTTGATGTCTATTCATGCCATTTAATGTTAGTCCTTGTGTCCTCTACAGAGGACATATAATCAAATATGAATAAAATAGAGTTTTTCAAAAATGACATTTTAAAAATAAATAAAAAATATCTATATATTAATTTTTTTTCTTATGGTCTAAACAATGTAATGACATGAACAAATTTTTTTTTAGGGGGGGGGCGTCTCAGGAGGATATTTTAGGTTTAGCAATTTCACTAATATTTGACCAATTCTCGATTTGTAAGATTTTATCTAGTCAACTTGAAAATGTAACTACAACATGACTCAAGTAATTCCAATTCAAAATGACTGAAGGTATAACACCTAGAGTGCTATTATTAACTATAAAGGCTCTGTAAAACAATGAACAGCGGTTTTCAGCCTGTCACCGGGATGCAAACCTGAAATATCAGACATACAGTAGTAGTTCTTCACAGGTTTTGTATTTGATTACGCTGCTGTTCCGTAGTTTTTTCTATGTAAGCATGGACGAGTTAGACTGTTGCGCTCGTGTCTCTTGCAGCGTCTCGTGCAGGAAACGGCTTTCTAAAAACGCGGAGCTCTAGTTATTAAAAGATGTTTAACTCCCATCTTGTATTTTTTCTATTCCACTGCCCGCGTCAACACAAAAACACATTCTGTGTGAATGGCACCTAGAGAGCATCACACGTGAGCGGTTAATCATGTGCGCCGACATGCGGTTGGATCGTTCTTTTCTCTTTACTGTTATTATCAAAGTGTCTAATTCTAGAGTTTGGTAATATTTCTATTCAAAATCACGATTCCTCGATTTATAAAAAATCTAATTGTGGCAAAAACATTAAATTAGAATTAATCGATAAATCTAATAAATCGCCCAGCTATTGCCACAGTGTTTGCTTATTTTTTACTTTATTTACATTTTTGTGTAATTTATTTTATTTTACATCCAGTTGTATGCCGTGCCTCCGGGCTTTATTCGTTTTGCTCTTATTCGTTCTTTTTCTTATTCATTTGGTGCCACGGCGTTTGATGATTGTCATTTTTTTTTTTTTTACATTTAAACATTTTGTAATTTTATATTAGGCTTATAGCATGGTAATGGTGTTTTTTTATTCGTTTTGTTAATTAAAGTCCCATGTTTATTGCAGAAAATGTGTCGTTGTAAGTTATAGATAAGCAATTGACCTGAAATGAAAGTAAAAGCAAAATGTGCACGGGCATTAATAAGCTATTTAAGAGTGAAGGAAAATGAGAGGGAAAACTCTAACGAACTTTGTAAAACCAAACTGTATTATGCAACTTGCCGACAGCGTGTCTGTGGCCAAAATAAAGATTATTTATGCCTCCACGCAGCGCGCACACTCAGAGCCAGGCGCACACTCATATGACGCAGCTGTGCATTTAACAGGCGGCCAATGGCAATGCCCGTTCTAGATGGAGTTAAACCAATGGCAATTACATTACCCATTTGCGGAACACGCGAGCCAGATTAATGGTTTTGTTTTGAAAGAGAAAAAAAAACATATATTGCTGGACTCGGTCGAGACCAACTTGAACATTTGGCGAGTCCGATGACCAAGTCCGAGACAAGTCCGAGTCCAAATACCAACGAGTCCAAGACAAGTCCGAGACGATAGAAAAATGTCTCGAGTCCGGACTCGAGTACTACAGGCTTACCATGATATACAAAGTTACAGAAACTAAGCAACCGAAAGCAATATATGTCTTACTCAGAGGTAGTGTTAGTTCTGTACTTCAGCGTTGGGTAAAAGAGCATTATAATCTCCTTTGTGGCAGAGAAAGCTGCTTACATGTAGGCTACAGGAAACAGCGAAGATGTTGAATTAAACATGCACATAATTCCAAATGTTTATACTGGCCCTGATAATCAAAACGTATAATTAGCGCTTGCTCCATTTCTGCAAATCAGGTTTTCCGTTCTTCGTACGTCGCTAACTCAGTTAGCAGGATTTGATTGTTGACGATTTCGCTTGATCTTGGATCATTTGGTTCTTTGAAGCTCATCCTGGACTTGCAGACTTAGCAACAGGTCTGTAAGCTCAAAGCTGCTCGGGAGCAGGCTTATTTCATGCAAACAGGATTAGATATTTTTAAGCAGAATTGATAATTAAAATCTGTCCCAGCCAATGCTACTATATTACAAGATCACCCCAGGGCTTAGTTTGTGCCAGAACAAGCCGGAAAAAAATCTGAAATCACCACGGAAATCCGATCCGGCAGCTCATTTTGGTGGATCACCCTCCTCAAGCACCAATGAAAAACGTTCGTGCTGACCAATAGCGTGTAGAGATCGACCGATATGGGTTTTTCTATAGCCGATGCCGATGTTTAGAGGTCAGGGTCAGCCGATGGCCAATGTGTGCTGCCGATTTTTTTTGCCGATTTTTAGGGCCGATATCTTGAAGTTTTCCCCTTCATTTGCATGTTAAAATGTCACACTAATAATAAGTGGATGCACAACATTTCTAAACTTAACATCATTTATTGAACACCAACTTCAACCATCTCTCGATTCTTAATGTTGTGCACTGCATGGTATTCAAATTAAATATTTATCCAAAGAAATCAATAAACTGACCCAAGTATTAAATATATAAAACAGGTAATATATATATATATAAAAAAACTTTCAATCATTTACATAAAAGTTTTAGAGCATTTATCAAGCAGAATTTTTCAAGTTTGTTTGAACATAAATGTAAACTTAAATATACATTTAAATAAAATAAATACAACTTTATAAATAAAAACAAATTAAACTGAAAAATATTACAAATAGAATATATAAAAAAATAATAATAGTAGTGCTGCAAACACACTAGCAACCAGCAACGTTTGTGTTTGGTATAAATGACACAGAACATCTAAAGTGCATTCTAACTTTCTGCTTTTTGCAACTTTCTGCATTTTTATATAAAACAAAGTCCTCATTTAACCAGCTGTGAATAAAAACTTGGTGGCTTTCGTGCACTTGACTTAGCATCATCAAAAATCTAATTTAGTGCAAATAAAA
This sequence comes from Ptychobarbus kaznakovi, assembly GCA_027422405.1. Classification (NCBI taxonomy): domain Eukaryota; kingdom Metazoa; phylum Chordata; class Actinopteri; order Cypriniformes; family Cyprinidae; genus Ptychobarbus; species Ptychobarbus kaznakovi. The sequence goes on from JAPDDN010000099.1 coordinate 51,381, forward strand.
TTAGCAAACCCCTCATTTTTCAGAGTGAAGGAAATTATGTAAACATTACAGAAAAATATAAAGGAATGTGCCTTAATTTGAACTCAATTGCAGTCCCTGAGTCTTCCTCACTCTACCCATCTTTCACTGAAAGTTCCAGTCCTCCCAGTTTAAGAACGGCAGGTTGTCATGCAGGAAACAACTGTTCTGCACGTTCTTTCTCAGCTGTATACGTTAACTTAAGACATAACCGACTGTGTTTACCAGAATACTTGCCAAAACGGGTATTTTAACATAAATTTGTGTGTGTGTGTGTATGTGTATGTATCCGTCCGTTGAGGCATCTGAAAAGCGGTATCTGAATCGCGCCTCTCTCTCTCACTCTCTCTGTGTGTGTGTGTGTGTGTGTGTGTGTGTGTGTGTGTGCATGCGCGCGCTTCAGTGTGTGTGGCAGCGGCTGAGCACAGAAAACAGAGCGTGAGTCCCGAAACACGTGCAAATTATACACTTCACTCTATGGTGGTTAAACTAATCAGTTAATCCGCGAATCACATGCGAGCCGAACCATGGGGACTGGTCCGTACGGATCACGGATCATCTACGATCCGTTGCATCCCTAACCAAAACCATTCACTAATGTGTTGTTTTTGTTGTTAACTGATTGCTTACAAGTTACAAACCAAATTACTATAATCCAGTAATCACACAAAAGAAAAGAAAATCTTTGTCATGTTGCACACTCACAGCCTTGTATGCAAGGACAGTGCTAAAGCCTTATTGATTTCTGACGTGTTTGACAGTTAACGTTAGACAGGTTAAATGAGGATAATAACTGTGTGACATATATATATATATATAGTCATTTGCCGGAACACATCACTTTATTAGGTTGATGTCCCTTTTTATTCGCATTACACTGTTGATGGAAACACACGCAGATGCGCATATTCTTGAGCTGAATTTTCATTAATGCAAATAAGTTGGATGGAAACCCGGCTATTGTCTGCATCAAACCATGCTTCTGAACAAATGTCATACACCGTTCTGGGCTGCTCCAGGACAGCTCTGTGTCTCCGAGCACGGTGCTGTCTGTGAGCGGGGCGGAGTAACGTAGCCCTCAATCACGCTGCAGTGTTTGTGAGAGCTGCCGCCTTCTCCACCCCACGCACAGAGTGAAATTCTCTGACTCAGATACAGGAAAAATAAAACCGAACTTATAACATTGGGGCTAATATGTTAGCAAGCAAGCTGCTGATAGTTTTCGACTACAGTCCTTAAAGTTAACTGCAAGTAAGCGAACCTTCAACCAGCTGTAGCATTATGCCAGTTCCCGACGGTTCTATGCTATTCGTTTTTTCTTTCACTGAGTGAAGCAACACTTCATAGTTTACTAGTAATATATAGTAAATATATGGCCATAGGACTTTGAAATATAAGAATTTAAGCCTTGCCTTTATCTCCCAGGACTGTTGTTGAATCTTCCAAAAGTTTTGGCTTGGGGTCCTTCACATGCAGCCGCATCAATAACACGGGGCTGCCCGCGGACGTGCCTAACTTTAAATAGGCGCTACTAAGCACGGATATCGGCCGATGCGATATATTAAAAAATGACAAATATCGGCCCGATATATCGGTCGACCTCTAATAGCGTGATATATTTCTTGAAAAATATTATGAGCGCGCTTGCTGCATATCTACATTTGAAATAACAAACTTTAGCGCGCAAAAGATGCAACATGTGACATGTTTTTCTACTCAGGAAATATGAAAGCAAATAGACCTGTAATTATGAAGGTAGGTTTTCTGTATATGTTTTTATGCAGCTCATGGTATTACGTGCATGTCTGCCTAGAATCAAAATCCATTTTACATCACAATCGGAAGTTATTACAAGTAGGGGTGTAAATCGGATGGTTCGTCACGACTCGATACGATATCGATTCTCATACCCAGCGATGCGATATTTGCCGATACCTCAAAAAATTATACGATACGATTCGATTCGATACAGGAGTATATCATCGATATATCGATATTATCATATTATATACCTATTTTAAACAACCATCTACATTTTTAATTAACTCACAAATGCAACCAAAATATATAACATTAACATTAAATCTAAAAATGCTACTATGGGCTCAGTGCTAAACATCTTTTTCTACAGATAACCAAATTAACAAGCAATAGCAGAAAATAAATACAATAAGAAGAAAGAAAAACAAGTTCAATAAACAGTGCTTTTCAGGTTTTTTAGCTCATTCCTAAAATACATTTTCAGGTACGCTAAATAAATGTAATAATCAAATGTTAAATAACTGCATAGTCTTCACTGTATAAATTAATTAGCCTGTAAATGATTACTTTTTGATGTTAAACAAAGGTTAATTAGTCAGGAGCAGTGACTGGTATTTTTTCTTTGACAAGCATTAGATTTATTATTAGTTTACTTTCACTTTAAGAACGAAAGCACAGGTTTAATACACTGATACAAATGCCTTTTTTCTCCACTGTTTACATTAAGACATATGCTTTTCTTAACCTACTGTTTAACAATGATATTAGCCAAAAAACATGCATTTTGATGTAGTTTTGTCTGAATTTTATTCATGCATGCTCAAAAAAGCGGAGGAGAGCTCAATTTAGTATTCGTGCAGAGTTGACGCGGCTGTCTGTGTGCATGCGCTTCAGATGTGTGCGCGGAAAACTTATCACACAGCGCGCGCGCGACTGTTCCGCCAACAATCCCGAGCGTCTTATATTGCTCGCCTTGTGCTTTCGGGCAGTCCTTATATTGAGTCCTGATACGTGAGATTGAACGAGAATGCACGCGTTTGGTGGTAATGCATAGACGGACATTATAATGAAAAATTTGGACCAGTGCCAAAATAAAGGTACCTTTTATACTACAGAATATCGATAATTTTACGCGTGGCATCGATGCATCGTATCGTCATACATTGTATCGATATATCTATCCATATCGATGAATCGTTACACCCCTAATTTCAAGCAATATTTTGAGCAAAAACGTTAATAATTACATACATTTTTCAATGTAGCTTGATGCTAATTGTACCTCTAATTATTACAGCTGTATTCTTGTAAGGATTATGGATATTTTGTGTTTTATGAAGAAACACAAGTTCATTATTTTAATTTAATGCTGTATATTGAGCAGTGGATGATGTAAACCACACAAGAAACATACGCTACGTGAAGAAAAAAATAATTGTTGGTCGGCGCCACCTAGTGTGCAGGTGTGAATTAGCAGAAGGCGAACATTCATTTTGTGCTTGGTGTGAACGCAAAATTCGTGGGCGATTTGCCTCAGCTTTTTTGCATCGTGCTCAGGGTGGAAAGGCCTTTACATGTAATACTCGCGAGGCGGCTTTATACGTGCTTACTTTGGATGTGACTGTGTGAGCGGAGTATCAAATGGCTTAAAAATAGGCTACGTAAAGATGTGATTTTTGTGACAATGCGACAACAACCCCATTAAGTCAAGTGACAGTTCTGTCAGCTGTCACAAAACGCGAAAGACTTTTATCGCAGCTCGTTGTAGTGCTGACAAGATGTGCTGATGTGAAACGTGCTCTGAGAGAGATACCATGGTTTCAAACGCTGGTTTCAAATGACTGATTTAATCTTATAGTTTGTGTGGATTTATTTGCTCATCTAACCTACATCCTATATTGAATAATTGCAGGAATTTCCCTAATTACACACTTGAAAGCTGAGGGAATTAGTAAAAATATGCGATATAGCTACACACAGTCCCCCACCGAAATTCAGGACCTTATTAAATATAACTCTATTATACAGCGTTATACAATTATAGAATTCCACAAATTTTTCAAAAGTTTTTCAGGCCTGCAAATAGCTGTTTTACAATTTCATGGCTTTTCCAGGTTATTCATGACCGTACGGACCCTAAAAGCAACTGATGCATGCTGTTAATCACTTAAACTGGTCCACCAATGTGATTGCGCGAATGCTCCGTTGCCTCTCCCTCCTGTTATCACATGCCGGATCCATTACCCCGCTTTGTTCTGGGACCTCGCAATTTAGAAATTAAGCACAGGATCACCCTGCTGGTCCAGGGACAATAATTAAAAATAATAATAATTTAATAATTTAAAAAAAAATAAAAAATGTATATATATATATATAATGTTGTGTAGTCTATAATACTATAGACACAGCCAGTTTTACTCATTAAAATATTTTTTAGTGATGAAATAATTACTTTATAATTGTATTGGTGTCTTACATATGCACTTAATCTGAATCGAGCATTAATTTGTGTGGTGACAGCTATTATGGGAGTGGCTTGATTGACACAGGAGATGCAGATAACTTGATCTCTAAAAAAAACTTAAATTAATGCTGTCACATAAGAAATCTGCTTCAAAGATCAAATTAAATGAATTGCTAATTACAACAGTGAAATAAAAATGTAAAGCCTGTACAAATACTAGAAATCATAAATATAAATAATTGGGAATCATGTAAAAAATATATAAATCAATTAAAAACAGTGAACATTTCATTTATCTATTATAACATTTATGTAGTTTTGTTTGCTTGGCTGTTTCTATAAAGATCCAGAAATTTGTCAACTTTTTCCGTCAGGTGTCTTTTTTAATGATATGATGTCATTACGTTGCTGTCTTGTCGCTAGCCAATCGTTGCATTGCTGATCGTGGTTTCGATTATCGATACATCTGCCCTTTTCGGGGAACACGAGAATGCGCAGTAATCTTAGACAACTTAATCCAAATATTTTAATCTAATACTCAAATTCGTTGGAAGAACAAATTAGCCAGAGATCAGTTATCAGGATTAGAAGATCTGGAATCTTTCAAATCATCTCAGATGTAATAAGTGATGTACGAAGAACGGTCCCCAGTTTTTGTGAATGAATGACTTTATCCACAGATGGCCTTCATCAACAGCTGCTTGTGCCACCTGCTGGTGAGCGGCTGACATCAGCTGGAGATCATGCATTGGTGCTCTATTGCTATACCTGCGGTTCCTGGATGTTTACTGCTGAATTTTCTGCCGAATTTTAAAGTTGGGGTATGTAATTTTTAGAAACCGCTTTAGAAAACTTAGTCGGGCCGAGTACCAAAACAAACTTGTAGCCAATCAGCAGTAAGGGGCGTGTCTACTAGAGAGCGTTCAGTGAACAGCCGAGCGACAGAAAGATAGAGATAGCGGATAAAAAACAAAAGAGGAAAACGTTTGCGGAACAATAAGGCAAGAAGTAGGACCCGTGTAAATATCGGATCAGCTTTCCAGCGCTGGAGATAACGCAAGGAGTGGAAGGTCTGCGATCAGGTACCGAGGTTGCTTTGGTTCTTCTCGATAGGTGAGTAACACCGTGTCTACATCGGACGCGGCGCGCCGCAACAGGTAATGTCTGCCTACACTGGACATGAGAAAGCGACCATTGAAAATCATTTGAAATTTGAGTCAGCACATCATAAATAGAATGCGGCAGCAGTTTTCTGTCGGGTATTTCTCGTGTCAAACCGCGCAGCCTCCAGTGTAGACAGCATCATGAGTAGACACGTCCCTTCCTGCTGATTGGCTACAAGTTTGTTTTGGTACTCGGCCCCCGACTCAATTTTCTAAAGCGGTTTTGAAAAATTACATACCCAACCTTCAACCACTGAATTTGTGGAAGCGAATTTGGAAAGTGAAATAAAATGACCGAAATTTGCCTGTCGAATATTATACATTGAATTTTTAAACAGATTTAATATTTTGGAAGTTAATTCTGGAAGGTGAATATGAATGATTGAATTTTTTTACTTATTTTGGCCAGCTTAAATAAACAATTGTTACATTTCAGGACCCAAAAATGCAAGCCCTGGAAATACAAGGCATTAAAATTTTGAAACTTATTTTGGCCAGCTTAAAGAAACATTTGTTACATTTCAGGACCCAAAAATGCAAGCCCTGGAAATACAAGGCATTAAAATGCAAGCACTGTTAATGCAATGCATTATTTTTCCAGTTTTTGTTTCAAATACATATAGCATTATTTTTCTTCCATACACTTTAGTATAGGGACCAGTTCTCACTATTAAATAGTTTATTTTAAACATGCCAATTGTTAACATATTGGCTGTTTGTTAGTACTTATAAAGCACATATTTTGCATGACCATATTCTACATCCCTAATCCTTCCCAATACCTAAACTTAACAGCTACCTTACTAACTATTAAAAAGCAATGAATTAGGAGTTTATTGAGGCAGAAGTCATAGTTAATGGTCTGTTAATACCGAGAATTTAACCTTAAAATAAAGTGCGATCAATTACAATATATGCTAATTATTCAGCACAGGTTTTTCATAAAAGTTCTCTCTAGCTTTCCTGGCATCAATTGCACTGTTTCTTTGTAAAGTTGCTGACATTTCTCATATTTTTGCATAGGAACCTTTTTATTATCAGCAGGCAATAAAACCACCTAGCTGGCAACTACATTAGTTTGGATTTGTTTGATACTGTCAGCCCAAAACTGAGTCCTCAACAGGGATTACATGGACATTTTATGTGTAATCTAATAAGGATTGCAGTGTTGAGTGGGGTAGAATAACGCTATTTAGTCTCTGATTGGCAGATCTGTCTCAGACCATGTTTTTACTTTAGTTTAGAATTTGAGCCCCTATTTACCTTAACATAGAGAATATAAATGTGTTGGCTAGGTTCTGTGGTTTGGTCTGCAGCTAGAATTTTTTTCACAATAACAGATATTTGGACACTCTGAATAGGATGTCTTCGGTCTACCATTGCTATTCTTTAAGGTTAGCCAGAAGTAAATTTCAGATGTTATTTTCACATGTATTCTCTGCATAGGTCTATGAGCACTCAGAAGAGGACATGCCCTTTGCTCTCTGTTCAGCCCATTCGAGGACTGGTCGATGAGAAGTTTCAGTTTTTCGTAACAAATTTACAGCCAAATCAAAAAGTGACACTACACTCTCTGTATCAGTCAGATGACAAGGACTTCTGGGAGGCATTTGGACACTATTTCAGTGATGAACATGGGTCAGTGACAGGTGCGTAGTAAATTATAATGCATCACTTTATTCTGGCAGTAATTGGAAGCAAGTGAGCTTCCGGATTCTGGCTCATCTGTAGAAACTTAGTCATGCTGGCCAGCAGGGCATTACAGTCTATTATTGAAATAACAAGAGCTTGGTTGAGAAGCTGTTCAGTGTATTCTGACAAGAAATATCTGATTTTCCAGAGTTATAAAGGGAAAATTTGCCTGAATTTTTTTTAACGTGTGTGGCAAAGCTCAGCTGCTCATGAAACACTTCCCCCAGGTTCCATACTGTTCCATTTGGCATTAGTCTTTCAGCCCCCAGTTGGATTATAAGGAGATCAATAGTTGATGCTCCTTTACACAATCTCCTTGTAACAGCATAAGGATCTCAAGTCATGTTTTGGATTAAAGTGGAAATTACATCAGCTAAGCACCATCCAGCTTTGCCAAGATGGTCTATCAGCCCTAACCAGGTTAACCATCAACCAACTGATTGGACAAGCTCATGGATGTAAATTACATAAAACAAATGACTTACAGCTATGTAATTAACTCAAATTTTAGCTCCTTATGGAATTGGATCTGTTTGTTGATATGATTGAATTGATATGATTAAAAATTTATAATTTACACGTTATAAACTAGTCGTCCAGCATCTTAGTCGACTTTAGTGTATCCCACCATTTCTGTCTTATTCCATGGTCAACGAAATTAACACAAAACTGGTATTTTATTAATTTTGTGAGCAAGGTAACACAAGATCTGGGCAAATGTTTAGACTTCAAAATACATAACACAAGACAATACTTCTTTATAAATTAAATAGAATTCATTTGCTATCTGTTATTCTAAAAATACATTAAACTACCCTACCAAACACACACACACACACACACACACACACACACACACACACACACACACACACACACACACACACACACACACACACACACACACACACACACACACACACACACACACACACACACACACACACACACACACACACACACACACACACACACACACACACACACACACACACACACACACACACACACACACACACACACACACACACACACACACACACACACACACATAAGGTTCAGGGAATTAGTAGCTGCGTTTGCATGAAGTTCCCAACATTTTTGTACTAGCAACTAGTTCTTTAAATTTAACCTGAGAAAACTCATAAAGCAGAGATTTCAGCTTATCGTTACTGCTTTAGGATTAATTCGCCCAGTTCAGCAAGAGATGAAGATTTTGTTTGTTTTATTTGCAATTGAGTTGACAGCTGATCTTTTGGTTTCCCTTCTTTGGCTGAGGTCAGGGAATCCCGGGGCCGCGGATTGAATGCTAAGATGTCGTTGGATGACGTCTTTCTGGGAAAGCCCTCCGGTGATTGGTTGATTTCCTTGTGATGTGATGACGTGCTGGAATTTATTCTCTGAGTTTCTTTGCGTGGCTGTTAGGCTTTTGAGGATCTCTTCAGTCATGAAGCTTCACGGAGTGTTTGAGTTCTGGAGTCTCGCTAGCCTGATGTTACAGCTGTGAGCACTTGTTGTAGCATGGTCAATAAGGCTAAAGAGCCAAAGATCGAGAGAGAGACGAAGGCTTTGTGTCCAGTTCTTAAGCGGGCTGATTTTTTCCTTCCCTCGACGCGATCTTCCAATCAGACATTGTTGCAGGGCTTTAACCACGCCCCATACTGTTCCTTATCATGCATGAATTAACTTGCTGTTCAGTTTATCACACGGAGAAAATGTCCAAAAAGATTTTGTTGATACTCCTATAAAGTGTTGTAATCATGCATATTATACCAAAAATCAACATTTCATTCACACCAAGTTATTGCTAATAAAACATGCTTTCACGCAACACTAAACACCAGTTATCTGGCATACCGTTCCTAACTTTATATACTGAAAAGGGTTATACCACTGTCACAGTTCATAGATCCGTGTGCTCATTTCTCGGTGTCTGTCTGTGTGTGTGTGTGTGTGTGTGTGTGTGTGGGTCTGTTCGTTGGGCTTGCCAGCGTTGCCTAATTACCGCGGACCTGACCAGGTAATCAGAGCGGTCACAGGCGTAGCTCGTCTGCACTGCCTATATCTGGCTGGCTTTTCTGTGTGTGTGTTGTCATATTGTTGTTACTCATGTCCTGTCTTGCTCTCTGTCAGTCCTAGTTTCTGTATCTGTTTTTGCCTGCTTGCTGTTCTTGATTCCCGGGAGGGTGAGAACTGTTCGGAGTATTCTCTGCCTGTGCTGGAGACTCTCCACTGCTCTGCACTTCTACTGTGGCTGTGTTTTGGAGTTGTCTAATAAAGTCTATCTATTTCACTCGCAATTGGATCTTGAGTTTCTGTTTCATGACAGAACGATCTGACTATTATGGATCCAGTGAGTGCATCAGATAAAAGAGACTTTTTGTCTCACAGTAATTCATGTATTGATCGCCAGGAGAAACAGATAGCAGCTTCTAATCGTGCTGTTCAAGCCCTGGTCTCGCAGGTCTCGGAGCTGACCACCCAGCTACAGCGTCTCCAGACTGAGTCTGTCCAGCAAACTCACCACGTCAAATCCACTTCTGTCTTCTATTCCGGATCAGGCTGCCGTTTCACCGAACCCCGACTGGCTGAATATATCAAAGACGAGATCTACTCACTGGAGCTACCTACATCGCTGGATGGCTTAGTCAGTCTGGCTATTCGGGTGGATACCATATTGCAGCAGAGAGATCAGCTAGCACGCCGAGCTCCGGCAGCCAATATGCTGAACCACCTTCCTGTCATCTCCTGTGACGCGGATGTTGTCTTCTAACCGGAACCCATGCAGATGGGCAGATCCCTTCCTTCCCTGGTGGCAAAATGAGGGTCGCTGCTTGTATTGCGGAGCTGCTGGGCACATCGCAGCACAGTGTCCCGTAAAAGCCAGAACCAAAGCCAGGAGTCACATTGACTAAATCATCTCTTGCTGCTGCCTTCCTTTCCGTTAAGCTGCAGTGGTCCCCAGCCACCTATGACTGTCAGGCTTTAATTGACGCTGGTGCTGAGGGGAATTTTATAGTCTCTGATCTCGCTTATAGACTCAAACTTCCTGTGTTTGCTCTCTCCCAGCCTATTGTTGTCCATTCTCTCAGTGGTCTATCTTTTCCTTCCATCACTCACACCACAGGTCCAGTAAGACTCGTCACTTCTGGTAATCACACTGAGACCATTAATTTTCTTTTAACTGACACTCCCCATACTCTAGTAGTCCTTGGCCATCCCTGGCTTGTGCTTCAAAACCCTCACTTTAATTTGAGTCCGAATTCTATTCTCTCTTGGAGTGAGAGTTGCTATGCTTCTTGTTTGTTGTCTCTCTGTACTTCTGTGTTGCAGGATGAGCACATGGATCTGTAAAATGTGCCCAACGAGTACCTCAACCTGAATAGAGTGTTCAGTAAGTCTCAAGCTGCTTCTCTACCTCCGCATTGTCCTTATGACTGCGCAATAGATTTATTACCATGTACGTCTCAGATAAATTTCTGATTCTCTAGCAGCCAAGATCATTCAGCTTTCTTTACCAGCGGGGGTGGGGATTTTTTTCGTGAAAAATAAAGATGGTCCCTTCGTCCCTGTATCGACTATTGAGGGCTGAACAACCTCATGGTGAAGAATACATATCCTTTACTGTTGATGCCTTCTGCCTTTGAGTGTCTGCAGGGGGCGTCCTTTTTTACGAAATTGGACCTCCACAATGCTTATAATTTGGTTTGCATAAGGGAGGGGTATGAATTGAAGATAGCTTTTAATACCCCCAGGGGGCACTTTGTTCTTTGTTTATTACATTTTTATTTATGCTGAAGCCAGCCACAAGACAACATTGAAGCTCTGTTGCTTGAATGAACATGGCAAAGGGAGTTATTTTCTTCTTCAATTGATTTGAGTCAGTTATCGCTGTTTGTGTTTGCAGATCTGGAGGTTGTTCTCTAAATCAATTTATTCCTGTGTCTCTTGCAAAGATAAGCTAAGGGAGGCAGGAACTATTTGAGATAATTGGCGCCTGGGCTGACCATGGATCAGTTTTAAGACTCGCACATGTGGGTCAGTCATGGCCTAATGGATAGAGAGTCAAACTTGTGACCCGAAGGTCGTGGGTTTCAGTCTCAGGTCCGGCAGGGATTGTAGGTAGGGAGAGTGAATGTCCAGCACTCTCTCCACTCTCAATGCTATGACTGAGGTGAGACCCTTGAGCAAGGAACTGAACCCCCATCTGCTCCCAGGGTACCGCAGCAAAAAATTGCTTCCCACCACTCTGGGTGTGTGTGTGTTCACTACTCACTGCTGTGTGTGTGCACTTGAATGGGTTAAATGCAGAGTACAAATTCCAAGTATGGGACACCATGTCACGTCCTTTCCTATCCTTTCAGGAGGATACTATTTTTTTTTTATTTGGCATGCAAGATTCTATAGATATTTATGTCTGTTCGAGACAGAGATCCTACAGCTAGGTCTTCAGCTAGGTCCTACTTAAACTAGATAGAAATCAAGTAAATTTATTTTCAGATGAGGACTATTTTCAGATGAGGACTCTAGGAGAGATTAGATTCTAGTAGGACTTTAGTGAAATTTAAGTTTCAGAGATATACTGACCTAATGGTTAGAGAGTTGGACTTGTAACCCAAAGGTCATGGGTTTAAGTCTCAGTACCGGCAAGGATTGGAGGTGGGAGAGTGAATGACCAGCGCTGTCTTCCACCTTCAATACCATGACTGAGGTGAGACCCTTGAGCAAGGAACTGAACCCCCATCTGCTCCCAGGGTACCGCAGCAAAAAATTGCTTCCCACCACTCTGGGTGTGTGTGTTCGTTACTCACTGCTGTGTGTGTGTGCACTTTAATGGGCTAAATGCAGAGCACAAATTCCGAGTCACGTCACGTCACATCACTCACTTTTATGAAAACAGTACAAATTACCGTCTCGCATGTAACCATGGTTCCCCGAGAGTAGGGTTGGGAATCGAAAATCGATTCCGATTCCAGAATCGGATACTTAAGGTCAGGAATCGAATACTTGTTGTCAAATACAAATTTTGATTCCGCCTATCGATTCCGCCTATCGATTCCGCCTATCGATTTTTTTTTTCATCTGTGAGGACCGGTGTGACCCAGCGATCTGCCAGGACCTTGCTCGCTAATCTAAGCGCTCCAAAGTTTGACTGCATTTGCGATCAGAAGCCAAAAATCTAAGTATAATATCTGTGATAGCTAAACATGTTGCAAGAGAGGTGTCACCACCAACATGACATTAATTTAATAGATAGTTAAAGATTGCGAAAATGATTCAAACACCAACGTGATTCTATTCCAAAATTTAAATGATTTGTCTGTTTCATTCCTCAACCTTTGACGTGTGCAGTCACAATGTTGTGATCACTTGGTTTATCCGTGCAGCAGTGCCACCACTGATCTAAGCTTGGCAACCCTGCTTAAAACTGCAGTTTTTGTCCCTTTTTCTTGACAAGAAAAGCCTTTATTAAGACGTGGAACCGGTGTATTTTTTGCATCCACATCAAACGGGAGACTTTTCAGATGCGTGCTTCAGCTTTTTCTCAGCGCCAGGCGCGAGTCAAATTAGCGTGGAAAAGGTACACCAGCCAAATGAGCTTCAGTAGAACAAAGATATGCTGTTAGGCTATATGTCAGTAAAACAAACTTCCCTGTCCTGTCAGCCATCACTGTGCTCACGGCGCATGCCCTGATCGCATCATCATAAATAAGTGCACAAGAAACTGCATACGAGTTTGTCGTCGGTTAAGTCATGAAATTACCAAAAAGGCGATTAAAGCTGCAAACTGTGCATGCATGTATGAATGCATTACATTTCAGAACGTCTCTCAAATGCATACTAAAATATAGGCTCTCGTGCGATTCCAGATCACAATAAGGTGCAAGCTGATATGTATTTTAATTTGTAACTTAATGCACAAGTAAATGTGAGCACAATGCATTTATACTAGAAAACATGCACTATTTTTACATTCGTTTTAAAAGTACAAAGGAAAATAAAACCATTTAAATGCATAAAACAACTAATTTTACAATCGGGCATTTATGTGCTGTTGTCTTCCGGCCTGTTTCACATTCTTATCACTAAAATGTCTCAAGTCTCATCCATGAGTATATAATGTTAGAGAACAAGTTTTTGGGGGGTTTTGAGAGAAGAACCAAACAGACAGAGCAATTAAGCTATAGTGAGCCCCTTTATTAAAATACCTGGAGGTGAGGAATAATACAAAAAATTGTCATATTCACTCAGTATTACTTGATATAATAATTGACAAATATCTAAATTACAATTAAGTATACATTAATTGTATTCAGCTGTGTTTTAGGCACTAAAATAGTCTAGTATTTTATAGTCAACCACATTTTTATATTGAAATAATGTAGATTTCTGTGCCACCCCAGGCTGGTTGCTGGCATCTTCCTGGCCACCGGTATGAAAACATCCTGGCTCCGCCACTGCCGTGCAGCAAACGATCACATCAGTCAGTGTGATTTAAACATTTAAACCTGCATTCTCGCTGCCACTGACCTAAAGAGAGCAGCTGTCATGTATATGAATGAAACAGCTTCTCAGTCTTTTCAACCACACAGTATCATTACATTTACAGAAGCACTGTTATACATGTTTATAGTTCAGATATAAACTCTGATATGTACGGTAGCGATTAAAATAGAGTAAATCTCCTTTTGAAAGTAATTTGATACTTCAAATTAAGATTTATCGATTACATTGCTACGCCAGTGGGTAGCGAAAAGTGTCTGTTAAAATGTATTTGTCTTTGAATCATACAAGAGATTAGTTCAAGGATGCTGATTCATCCAGTAATGAAACAAGTACATCTTGAGTGAGTAATTCATAAATTACATGTGATTTTGTTTAGTTGTCTTATATTTTTTTCTTCAGAATCATGAGAAAACCACAACTTCCATTGAGAAAAAATAAAACATTTAAATTTATCCAGAATCATGCAGCTATATTTTGCACACAAACAGTTCTTAAAGAGTCCAGTTTTTATGTTGCCTGTTGATTTTTTTTCATGGTATTCAGCTCCAATAAATGGTTTGCTAAAAATAGACACAGGATAATTGTTTGATACCATTAATTAATCACACTGGAATCGAAACTGAGAATCGAAAATAATCAGAATCGGATTCGAAATATGGGAATGCAGTCTGCATGGCCAGTGTCTGAAGCACGTGTGAAATCACGCCAATCTGTTGGGCCACCTGGACTATGACATCATAGGCAGGATTCCCGGAAGTATAAAAGGGCACATGCCGAATACGTCTGTCTGAAGGAGATGTAAACAGGCCGGCGGGAGGCATGGCAAGGGGAGATGCGTCTTGTTCACTCTTTTTCCCACATTTAAGGGGCTCCTCTTTTGGTGGAAGTTTTTAGACAGCTTTCAAAGTGGGCGCCAGACAGTGTGAACAAATGGAGACCCATATCTAAGTGTGAAATGATCTGATTGACTTGAAATTATATGATATATATAGTAAAAAACATATCAATTGGTTAACACATCAAGTAGGATAATAAATTATTATAATTTTTTTTATAATCTGATCTCAAAAATGGAAGTGTGCTTAATGGTACTTGAGCTTAATGGGCACGTTTACCCTAGTTGATTATTATCAGCATAACAATGGAAACTAATCCCGTATTTTCTAATATTATTATCAACGGGCAACATGTATATTGAAAATAACAAAGGGCCTAGGACAGATCCTTGTGGTACTCCATACTTCACTGGATTTAATTGAGATGATTCCCTATTTAAAAAGACAAAGTGATAGTGATCAGAAAGGTAGGATCTAAACCATCTTAAAGCCTGCCCTTGAATACCTATATAGTTTTGTAATTGATATATGATGGCATAGACCATATACGGCATTTTAATATCAGTTTCAGGGAAGATACACATCTAGATTCCTCTGCTCATTTATATGGATTTATAAGTTGCTACTTATAAAATGATCCATAAATCAACTGAAACTTTGTTACAATTTGCAAGTAAATGTGTGGATGTATGCTGTCACATGTAATTAGGGTCTAAATATGAGAGTTTGGGAGGCACTTATGAAGGCACAGAGCCAATGGGGTTGCTGTGGAGCATGAAGCCCATACCAGGAAGTCGACATGGACTCAGGTAGCTTTGAATAGAAAAAAAGTGATGGTGTGTGCTGTTTATTACTGAGTTTAAATTTAGGTTTAATTTTTATGTGAGGAGTTTGGAAGCCAGAAGTCACCTAACTACTGGTCTTTACACCAGGTTACGTAAGAGGGACATTTTCAGACCTATGGAAGTTCATATTTCAGTATACAGTGGGCACCTATCTCAAGGCTTCAGCCAGCAAGCACCCTTGGCAACCATTGTCACTGAGCGCTGGTACGTCGCACCAGGTGTGAAGAGGGTGAACATCAGGGAGAATGACGTACGAGGAACATTATTCCTGCCTCCAGGTACAAACATCCATATTAGATTTTCCAGGGGGTTGATTTCTATTCGATTTTGTGTCAAAGAAGTCATGTAAATTGCTTGTAAATGACTTGCCATGTGTTTTTAGGCCCTGGGCCGTATCCAGGTGTGCTGGACTTGTGGGGAGCTGGTGGCGGTTTGGTTGAGTACCGTTCTTCTCTGCTTGCATCTCATGGGTTTGCATCCATGGCACTTGAGTACCTCGCTCCAAACAATCTGAGAATGGAAGATATTGATGCTTCTTACTTTGAGGTGATTCAGAACTTTTGGTTTAATAACGTGGACCAACTTGACATGATATTTGATGTAATTTGTCATTGTAATTGCTTTCCTGTAGTTCTAGAGGAACTATTTCAGCACCCACTCAGATTTCTGGTCTATAAAAGCAAATGCTATAATAAAGTTGATTTCCCATATTCTTAGACTGCTGAGATCTGGCACAATTCTGACTCAGAATTCTGTGTAAAGATTATCACAACATCTCTTAAGCTGTGACAAGGAAGGAGATCAGACATTGGATGAATGCTAAAAACTAAATAATTTAATAAAAAATTGTCGCTCAGCGGTAGAACAATCTTACCTCTTCCACCTTCACTTAAAATTTAAAATTCATTAGGATTGAGTGGATGCAAACCTGGACCCAAAGCTGGGTTGTGCTGTGGGACAACTAGACTTTACAGATGTACATGTTTATGTTTATGTATACATGTTTCCTGTAGAAAGCATACCAGATCCTGAAGAATCATCCAATGGTACAGAAGGACCATTTGGCTGTTCTTGGGCTATGTATGGGAAGTTCCATCATACTCAGTATGGTGTCCTACTCAAAAGTCATTAAGGTTAGCTTGGCACATGTAAACACATGTATCTACATTTTAAATGCAGATGATTTGTATTGCATTCCATATTTTGATGTGTCGTTTGTATTGTGCAGCCCCAGTGTTGTGTGTGCATTGGCGGAAGTCATCTGATGCCTCTTGATAAATCCCTCTCTGAACTCTATGAGGAGATGAAAAAGTGAGACACCATGGGGATGTAGAAAACCCAGAAATATGTTATGGCATTATAAGTGTTAAGCAGTTTTTATAATTTTCATTACACAGAGTGCCCCCACAATCATTTGAGCACTTAAGTGTGTGTGTGTAGTAAAAGAGGTATGAAGCGCCAAACAGGAAGTAAATATATAAAATCTAAATCTATAAATTATAAATGTAAACTGTGAATATATAGAAGTAAATCAGAATACATATAAATCTAAATACTGTATATAAATGTAATTCAGAATATATGCCTATTTAGCCCCAACCACCGACACCGAAACATGTACAGTTGCATCTCAATAAATTAGAATGTTGTGTAAAAGTTCATTTATTTCAGTAATCCAACTCAAATTGTGAAACTCGTGTATTAAATAAATTAAATGCACACAGACTGAAGTAGTTTACGTCTGATTTTGGCTCACATTTAACAAAAACCCACCAATTCACTATCAAATTAGAATATGGTGGCATGCCAATCATCTAATCAACTCAAAACACCTGCAAAGGTTTCCTGAGCCTTCAAAATGGTCTCTCAGTTTGGTTCACTAGGCTACACAATCATGGGGAAGACTGCTGATCTGACAGTTGTCCACAAGACAATCATTGACACCCTTCACAAGGAGGGTAAGCCACAAACATTAATTGCCAAAGAAGCTAGCTGTTCAGAAACTGCTGTATCCAAGCATGTTAACAGAATGTTGAGTGGAAGGAAAAAGTGTGGAAGAAAAAGATGCACAACACACCGAGAGAACCGCAACCATATGAGGATTTTCAAGCAAAATTGATTCAAGAATTTGGGTGAACTTCACAAGGAATAGACTGAGGCTGGGGTCAAGGCATCAAGAGCCACCACACACAGACGTGTCAAGGAATTTGGCTACAGTTGTCGTCAGAGGCGTCTTACCTCGGCTAAAGAGAAAAAGAACTGGACTGTTTCCCAGTGATCCAAAGTCCTCTTTTCTGATGAGAGCAACTTTTGTTTTTCGTTTGGAAACCAAGGTCCTAGAGTCTGGAGGAAGGGTGGAGAAGCTCTTAGCCCAAGTTGCTTGAAGTCCAGTGTTAAGTTTCCACAGTCTGTGATGATTTGGGTCTTGATGTCATTTGCTGTGATTGGTCATATGTGGTGTTTGGTCTGATGTTTTTTGAAAACCAATGTCACCTGAACCCCATAGAGAATCTACAATGGGGTATTGTCAAGAGGAAATTGAGAAACAAGAGACAAAAAAATTCAGATGAGTTGAAGGCCACTGTCAAAGAAACCTGGGCTTCCATACCACCTCAGCAGCGCCACAAACTGATCACCTCCATGCCACGCCGAATTGAGGCAGTAATTAAAGCAAAAGGAGCCCCAACCAAGTATTGAGTACATATACAGTAAATGCACATACTTTCCAGAAGGCCAACAAATCACTAAAAACATTTTTTTATGGGTCTTATGAAGTATTCTAATTTGTTGAGATAGTGAATTGGTGGGTTTTTGTTAAATGTGAGCCAAAATCATCACAATTAAAATAACCAAAGACTTATTACTTCAGTCTGTGTGCATTGAATTAATTTAATGCACGAGTTTCACAATTTGAGTTGAATTACTGAAATAAACGAACTTTTCCATGACATTCAAATTTATTGAGATGCACTTGTATAGAGACAAATCTGAATATATAAATGCAAATCAGAATATATGTTTATAAATCTGAATATGTAAGTGTTATTCAAAATATATATTTATAAATCCCAAACATATAATTGTAAATCGGAATATATAATGTCTACATCTCAATATAATTATATATTTATTATCAGGCATGTCAGACATTTTGTTTTTATGAAAACAATATGCCTATACATCCTGTATACAGGTATCAATGCAAATACTGTACTAATTATTGTAAGTGTATCTTGCTAATCTAAACCAAAAGGAGTATTTCGCCTCTGCTTTAAAAAAAGGTCCTCACAGTGAGAGTGTCTTTTCTACACTATTCAACATGGCTGAGAGGGATAGGGAAATCATATTTTTACAGATAGTGATTTTATTGAAATAACTGCAGCAGCATATGATGGACAACAATAATTACAATAATTCATATCTGCATTGATACATATACAGGATACATATGCATCAGGGACCTGCAGAGAGTTTGTCAGGGGCAGGGGCTCAAATCTAAAATAGGGGCAATGAAAATATACCTATGGCCTATATATTAGGGGTGTAACGGTATGTGTATTTGTACCGAACAGTTCACGGGACAAATTCCAAATGGAAGTGATCATCCCTATCCCCTTGGAGTGGGGACTTTGGAGTGAGCAGGGCACATGCGTGCCATTATGTAGTCGTTTGGAACGCACTTGGCAAAGGGAGAGACGTAATTTCCTCATTGTCTTCAGCTGGCATGTTCCCGTGAAAGTGCAGCACACTTTCTGTCAGCAGATGTTGCTGTTTTAATAGTATAAATGTATTTTTATTGTTGTTAGCATAATAACATATAACATAGCATAATAACAATATAACATTGTTGTTGCAAATAAACATACATTTTATATTTTAAAACGTTTTTAAAATATGCTATATAATATATGATAACTATATTTAAAACTTAAAAAAATATATAAAATGTATGTTTATTTTTGGGATTGCCTTCAGTGAGACCAAGCTCACATGTGTGTAATCAAACCAATGAATGGGCGCGATGTCACGGACAGGGTGACACGTGACCAGTAAGCTATAAAAGCACGTGAGGTGGATACACCGGCAGCTACTGGAGAATGAGAGAAGCGCTAGCAGGGATGCCTGACGTATGGCAGGAGACGCAGCATCTTGTTCCCTCAGGGAATAAGGGTTAAATACGTAACCTTGAGAAGTTCCCCTACAGGAACTCGAGCTGCGTCGAACACTTTGGGAACAAAATGCCCACGCTCCCAGGCTTTTAAGTCCCTGCGTAGTGTGTATGAACTTCAGCACAGCTAAGGCAAAAGGACGGAAGAACCCAGAGTGGTACAAATGTTGAGGTTGTAGAACCTGACAAAGGTGAGTTGTGTGGACCAGCCCGCAACCTTACATATATCCTGCATAGCCACTCTTCCCCAGCGGAGGCTACCCTCAGAAGCCCTGGAACACAACCATCAGGGCTTCTTTGTTGAAGACTTCTTAGCCAGAAAGACGATCCTCAGATTGAAGGCATCAAAGCTCTTGATCGTGAGCATCGCTCCTTTCGCAAACCCCGTTCAAGTGGGGGCGTGCAAATCACGAAGCTCAATTTCTGCATCTCTCTGTATGCAGAGTGTGCACACGGTTGGGGCTTCTCCCATTTAACAGCCCCGTGAACTAGAGATCGGCGAGGAAAGATCCGCTGAAATGCCGCCGCCTGTTCAAGGCGTTGCCGAACAGACCGGAGGGCGCAAGCAAGTTGTCGAGGAGGAAGACCCTGTCTTTTTCTTTAATATCTGACAGGGTCAACCAGAGATGCCTCTCCGCGGCCACTAGGGCTGCCATAGACCGCCCGATTGCTTTGATGGTCTCCTTTGTGGTACAGAGAGAAAAATCAGAGGTTCTTCTGAGCTCTTGAATATCTTCATATTTAACATCCTTGTCCGCATCTAGCTCTTTCAGCAGGTCTGCTTGGAAGGCTTGCAACACTGCCATAGTACATAGGCAAGCACCAGCCTGATCTGCTGCCATGTACCCTCTGCTTTAAGAGCAGAAGCCACACCGGGAGACAGATAGCTCACGAGCGTCTGTTCAACCCGGGGCATCGCTCTATAACCGCGCTCATTTAGTCCCGAAACATTACTATAATCAACAAGAGAGGGACTAAAGAGGTGGGCCGAATACGGTTTTCCCCACGATCTCGAAACCTCAGAATGGAGATCGGGGAAAGACGGCAAAAAAACGCTCATCTAATTTGCTTCTTGAGTGTTCAGCCTGCTTCTCGGCGGGCCATTCAAGATGTAACTTGGCCACCGCACGAGTTATAACCTCCACAAGCTTCTTGTATAATGCAGACTGGTGTGATTCATCAACGCTCTCGCCATCACACTCCTCAGAGGTCAGAGCGTGTTTCCGAGCCTGGGGAAGCGCTGGATCCTGTGGCAGAGGAAGGAGAAAGGGACTCGCCCATCTGCGAAACCCCACGACAATAATCGCCATGCTGCCTCGGCAGACGCAGGACCAGAGCTGCGAGAAACGCTGGCAAGAGCTCCCTCGCCGAAGAGAGCCCTTCAGGAACGAAGCGTACGCAGTGAGAGGTGCTCGCAATGTGAACAGCGAGCTCCCTCGAGAGCTGACTGAGTGTGCTTTTCTCCCAAGAAAAACAACACAAAGGGTGTGTGTAACTGGCACAAAGGCTGTGTGTTGCAAAGGCAGCCTAAACTGCTGTTTGCTTTTATCACACCCCTTATTAGTCTTTGATTTAGCCTTTGGCATGACTTGATCTTTGAGCACAGTGACAAACAATGGTAAATAAGACATACACACACAGAGCGCTTCGCTGAATGACAGAATGCCCGCTGAGGTGTATCAACCTCACGTGCTTTTATAGCTTCCTGGTCACGTGTCACCCCGTCCCCATCGTGCACATTCATTGGTTTGATTACACACGTTTCAGAGCATGATCTCGCTGAAGGCGTTTCCAAAGTGTTTGATGCAGCTTGAGTTCCTGTAGGGGAATCGCATATCCGTGTGGTACGAAAATTTGGGTCCAGTGGATACTTTCCAAAATGGCGCTACAGTGATGCAGAGGAGACAAATTGTTGAATAAAGTCATTATTTTAGTTTTCTTTTTGTACAAAAAGTATTCTCGTAGCTTCATAATGTTACGGTTTAACCACTGATGGCAGATGTACTCTTTTGTTGATGTTTTTATACTTTTATGGGCCTTGACAGTGTTATTCAGAATAACATCGATAGTCAATGGGACAGACACAAGCCTCCCAGTTTTCATCCAAAATATCTTAAATTGTGTTCCGAAGACGAGCAAAGCTTTTGTAGGTTTGGAACGACATGGGGGCATGTGATTAATGACACAATTTTCCTTTTGGGGTTGAGCAACCCTTTAAAAATAGGCTGTATATTCTGATCTATTTTTATATATTCATGATTTGCATTTTTTTTTTGCATAATTTATTTATGTATAAATTCAGACTTATTATTTATAACTATCTATAGGCTATTCATGTTCTCACCAAAAGTAAAGTTTCGAGTCTTGTGGCTTTTGTGTCGCTCATGAGCCACATGCTTAATATGGTCACTCAGATATCAATATCTGTCCATTGTGAATATTTTACTAATGGTAAAAATAAAACATGAATAATTCCAGAAATGCAGATAAGCTATGTGTGAATGATGATAACCAGGTTATCTACAAATATCTCATCTCAGCGCTTCCCAGTCAAATTGTCAAAGTTGATGTGAGTATACAGTATATATCATAATATATTTGTTAATATGTTTGTTTTGGCTTGTTTTTTATCTATTTTTTATAATTTATTTTCCTGTCATGCCAGTCATCTCTTAAAATGCACACAGGTTGGGAGAATAAAGTGTCCAATTCTGTTGGTGAATGGTGATGATGATCAGACAGTTCCTGCAGTGGAATCCGCTGAAGATGTGAGTTACATATTTTACAGTTCTGTCACATTAAGCTTGTTACTAAACAGAGCAAACTTCAAAACTTCAAAACAAACTACTTTTTCTGAAATTTTAACAGAGGAGTTTGTAATGCACATCATATAGCAGAAAATGTTTGCATCTGTTAATTTTAATTGTATGAGAAAACTGGTAATTTTTTTAGCTTTTTTGCATTATGTTTTTCTTCTGGGTTTAAAATCTACATCTTCACGGATTACCTTGTTGCTTTGAAACTTCTTACACTATTTGGAAAAGGCATAATGGTCAACTGAAACCCTTCACAAAGTGCCCTTCCAAAAGTCTGTTTGCGAAGGGAACACAAGATGGTCAAATCAAGAAAAGTGATTTGCGTTTGTGATTACGTGATCTTGGGTTCCCATTCAGTCAGTCACTCCGAGTCACGTCGGTGACCGACGAATTGGGATCTCGCCAGAGAGACTAATCCACTTCGAATGTAACTAAATGAGCCAATGGACATTGGCATGCGGTATTTCGCATCTGGATGCCACACCCCGCAGGGCGGGTTATAAGAGACAGCAGGTGCACAGCATTAATTAATCCTTTTGCTTCGGAGCCGAGCGGTGGTGCATCACTACTGCTTTCTACTTCGGTGTTGCAGAGAGAACGAGAGTGCGGGCATTACAGGGACAGCAGCGGTGGTCATGATCTCGCAGCTTCAACAAAGTTTGTGCAGACAGCCACATCAGGACTGTCCGTTGGACAGCTCTCTTGCGTGCTTCAGCACTTAAAGGGCAATTTCTCTAAAAGAGCAACGCGGGTGATCGCATCTTTTTAAAGATGTCATATCACCCGTGTATTTCTGGGTGAGGCACCGCAGGACGGTCACGATCGCTGCCTCACGTGTCTGGGTATTCAGCACACTGAGGAAGCTTTCGCGGATGGTTCATGTTCTTCTTGTGAGGACATGACCATCTCGGAGTTGCATAATAGACTCCGCTATGTCAAACATGACTTAGTCCCTCTGCCTCCAATCCAGCATTTGTCCCAGTACTCGGGGCGGCGCCGTGTCCGGTGGAGTCAGAGGTGATTTGAGGGTCACAGTGAGGGCTTCCCCAAGAGGAGTTCCTCACCCCACAAGCACTCCGCAGCTGACGGGGTTGCCGTTGGAGCGGGCTGGGACCTCTGCAGAACGGTCTGTGGCCATGCAACTGTGTCCAACAGCCGCAACCACTCTGCGGGGTGATCTGTGTCTCCCCTCACGGCCTGTAAGTATTCTTCAGGCCTAACTAGCAGTGCTTGCAGAATTTGTGGGGAGGCGGCTTCTGCCCTCCACGCCATGGCATTACTGCAGGGCCACTAGGCCAAAGCCCTGAAAGACCTGCAAAAGGGTGGTCATGCCCTGGTATTTCTACATGAGCTGCGTGCTGCGACGGACCTCGCACTTCGAGCGACGAAGGTTACCGCACAGTCTCTGGCAATACTAGTGGTCCAGGAGTGCCATCTCTGGCTGTGTCTAGTTGACATGAAGGAGCAGGAGATGGTACAGTTCCTGAATGCTCCGGTGTCACAGACCGGCCTCTTCAGCGACACTGTAGAGAGCTTTTCCCAGCAGTTCTCGGCAGTACAGAAGCAGACTGAGGCGATCAAGCACATCATGCTGCTTCCTCCTAGGCTGCAGCTTTTCAGCCTGCTCGTCACCGTGGGCGCCCCCCTCTACGGCCGCCCCTGCTCCCGTGCAGCCGTGGCAACCTTCTACCAGGCAGTGCCATGGAACCGGTCGCAGGCGGGACATCAAGCCCATCCAGGCCCCTGTTGAACCTGGCGGCAAGCGCAAGAGGATGAAGGAGACTGCTCGTCGGGAGACGGTGATCGCACCACTCCCGCCCCCAGAGGAGGGCCGGGTGGAGAATCTTTTGTTTTGTTTTGTTTTTGTCAATAAAAGAGCGGTTTCCTCAGTCTCTGGGTCTCAAGAGGAGGAGAGTTGTGAACTGTGAATCACAGAATCGCTTCCATCTCTCTCGCCAGCGGGCAGCAGTGGGTTGCCCAAGAGCACCCCTCCTGCCCATTCGTGGAACCAGGTAAGGGCTGTAACACTCGAGTCCCCACTTCAGGTCATCACAGGCCAGGCTGTCACTAGCCTCGAGACGGGTTCCTGCATTTCAGGAGGAATCAGGAGAGTGTTACACTCCCACCCCCTGTCGTCAAAGACCCCGCTCCCTGTCGTCAAAGGCCAGGCCATCACAGGTCCAAAGCCAGGTCCCTGTGTTACTCAACGCTGCCCCACCAATGGTACGTCTTTCGGAGCTTGGCTAGCGCTCCCCAGTCCGTCCGGTGGCTCCTGCAGACCATCAGATATGAGTTCAGGGTTTTACAGCCCTTACTTCATTGTGCCCAAGAAAGTGGTGGGTTACAACCGATCTTGAATCTATGAGTTTTGAACCGTGCACTTCACAAGCTGCCATTCAAGATGTTGACGCAGAAACGCATTTTCGGGTGCGTCCGTCCTCTAGATTGGTTTGCAGCAATCAACCTGAAGGACACGTACTTTCATGTCTTGATCCTCCCATGACACAGGCCGTTCCTGTGATTCTCGTTGGAGGGTCGGGCATATCAGTACAAGGTCCTGCCTTTCGCGCTGTCCCGGTCGCCTTGTGTCTTCACCAAAAGTGCACAGGCGGCCCTTGCTCCCCTGAGAGAACAGGGTGTGCGCATCCTCAACTACTGGCTCATACTTTCACAGTCACGCGAGCAGTTGTGCGCACACAGAGACCTGGTGCTCAGGCACCTCAGCCAGTTGGGTCTTCGGGTCAACTGGAAAAAGAGCAAACCCGTGCCAACGCAAAGGATTTCACCAGACAGCATGCCTAACCAACAGG